>JACCIX010001259.1:0-84612 GCA_025506515.1 Flaveria trinervia | reverse complement strand
TCGATTATTATTGTGTTTTAAATGCTCAAACGGTTTGGACTTGATGGCCGACGGTTACTCGAGCTCAAGCGCTTTAGTAACCGTCGTTAAACGCGATTAAATGACGAATGTTAGTTCGAATCATCTTCACGTACAGTTGGGGACGGTTTTGGATCGAAAAACAAGTGAATTCAACCGCCGCCGGACTTGGCCGGAGTTCCCACCGGCGCCTCGCCGGGTTTGCGAATAGAATGGGGGTTGGGTTTTGTGATTTACACATTTGGTTCATGTGGTTTTAATAGTTAACATTTTATGCACCAACTTCTCAATCAAAGTTTCCATATTTGCAAACAACCCCCAAACTTAATTTAAATTTATGTTTTAAACATAGTTAAGTTTAATAACTCTTATAAGTTATAAGTAACCTTATTATAAGTAATCTTATTATTACTAATACTATTATTCATTATTATTACTTATTATTATTGTTACTTTTATTAATATTAACATAATTATTATTATTTAATATTTATATTTTTAACTTTCATACATAGAAACTTAATGACAATAGTGAATAAACATAAACAACACATGAGTTTCATAATTGACAATAATGATCCATTAAGAATAAACGAAGTTAACATTCTATTAACCAAACATACGAGATGTTACAATTTCCTCCTTACTCATCTGCATTGACTTTACTCATCCGCATTGACTTTACTCATCCGCATTTGTCAATGCTCATCCGCATTTGTCAATGTTCATCCGCATTTGCCACACTTAAGCAGTTATTTTGAAACTTAGGCATATGAGCTACTGTTTGGGCGCAGGAGTAGCCTAGGGCACACTTAACATCATAATTCGGTCCCCAAACACCATCTATCATGTTCTAAGCTTAAACCTTACATTCTAAGCCATAGAAACACAACCATAACATCATCAAACATGAGCATAGTCCAAAATCAAACCCCACCTGCATCATACACACATTCATACATATGGGTATGAAACCCAGTTTTATAAAAACATACATTCATGTATTTTCAGCCCTAAAATTAGTTAAAACATGTAAAAGAGGGGTTCTAGAACTCACCTTTGCAGCTCTTGAGTATGGCTTCTTCCAAACTCATTTGCAATTAAGTTCAACCACCTAGAAACCCACCAAAAACACACACCCGAACACACACAACACACATAAGCCTACAACCGAGACAAGGGCAGTTAAAAACACTTAAAAACCATGAATTTCTTACCTTGAATTCGACTTTTCAGCTCTTGTTCTTCAAAACATCTGAATCTGCACTTTCTCTCTCTCAAAATCTAAAGATTTGGGTGTTGTAAGAAGAGAGTGGGCGGCCATGCCCAGTTTACACTCACTTTCAAACCTTTTTGTCCTTTTGACACTTTTTACCCCTCAACCATTGGTCCCTCAACTTTCAATCTTTGTTATT
Organism: Flaveria trinervia; assembly: GCA_025506515.1. Lineage (NCBI taxonomy): Eukaryota > Viridiplantae > Streptophyta > Magnoliopsida > Asterales > Asteraceae > Flaveria > Flaveria trinervia. Next base: position 83,179 of record JACCIX010001259.1, on the reverse strand, counting down.
TTATGCTAATACTTTCATTTAAAGTTTTTAAAAATGACAACTACCCCCAAACTTAATTATTTTAAGTTTTTTAATATTATAAGATTAGTAATTTTTATAAATTAATATTATTATTAGTATTTTTACTATTATTTTAGTTATTATCATTAGTATTATTATTATGACTTATTATTATTACTACTATCATTATTATTATTATAAAATTTAATATTTTAATTATTAACTTCCAAATTAAAGAATTAAAGATAAACTAGGAAATATGCATAAGTAACCCATAAGTTTTATAAATGGCAAAAATAGTCCTTACAAAAATTTAACAAAGTTAACTTTTAATTAATCCAAAAAAACATGATGTTACACTTTCTGTTTCCGACTGCATCAGTTGGTGAACCGGAAGAAATCTTTTGTGGAGAAGTAAAATTTGAAGAGGTATAATTTTGGAAAAAAGAAAAATAAAGCTACCTTCACCCGCACCAATGGAGGAATTGTTATTACTTGTCTATCCCGCATTGTTAACTTGTACATTTGAATAGAATCAAGTGATATTTGTTGATACACAATCAACTCTACACAAGCTTAAGGAGAATGAAACTAAGAACAAATCTCTTGCTACTTATTGAAAAAAATTGTTATTAATAAAAGTTGCGATACACTAAATATATATAGGAAAAATAAGCTGAAATCTAGGACCACTACTCTAACGTTCCACCACCTACTGACTCAGTAAAACTTGACCAAGTAATGCTAACAAACTCCTACTTACTTGCATGGATTACAATAAAAATAAAAATAATGAATACTCATTAAAAACACACGTGAAAAGTGATATGCACATGCATAGCAAAGGCCCACAAGTGAAGTTGTATGTTTAACACTCCCTCTTAACCTTCACTCCTAACTTGTTGCAAAACTCCATAATCTTGATACTTGAGAGACTCTTTGTAAACACATCAGTTGGTCCCTAGTATCAATCCCCTCCATCTCAATTTCACCTTTCAAAAATTTCTCCGTTATAAAGTGATAATGTATCTTAATATGGTTTGTTCGAGCATGAAAAACTGGATTCTTAGCCAAATTTATAGCTGAGGATTGTCACAGAATAGCCCTATTTCATAAAATACAGGTTGATTCAAAACTTTGAACAACTGGGTCAGCCACATACACTCTTGGCAGCCATGGCAACTGCTCTATACTCTGCCTCCGTGGTCGAAAGTGACACTATTGGTTGTCGTTTACTACACCACGAGATAGGACTTGACCCGTACATAAACATATATCCAATAGTTTTCTGTCTCCCGTTCAAGTCACCGGCATAATCCGCGTCACACATACCCATTAACTTTGGATTTTGCTCCTTGTTGAACACTACCCCCTTATCCACTATACCTTTCACATACCGCAACACACATTGAATTGCTAAGAAATGTGGATTACGAGGATCTTGCATATAATGACTTAAAACCCCAATAGCAAATGATACATCCGGTCTTGTGAGAGTAAGGTATATTAGACTACCAACCATCTTTCTATAAACTGTTGGATCTTTGAGTTCCCTTCTAACACTTGAGTACAACTTTACTCCAGCCTTAATTGGTGTTGGTGCAGCTTTGCAAGAAACCATACCAAATTTGTATAACATGTCACTAGCATACTTTGCCTAATGAAGGATAACCCCATCTTCAGTGTAGGCTAGTTCTAACGCAAGGAATCTTACCAACTTGCCCAGATCCTTCATTCGAAAACACACACACACAGATTGATCTTGAGTTGAGTGATTTCATCATCTAAGTCTCTAGTGAAGATTAAATCATCCACATAGACTAGCACTATAGCAACCTGGTCACCTATTTTCTTGAAAAACAAACTTGCATCTACATGGGTTAGTATAAAACCATTTAACTCTAAGAATTCAGCTATTTTAGCAAACCAAGCTCTCAGTGATTGCTTCAACCTGTAAATAGCTTTTTAACTTGCACACATATTCAAGGTTCTCTTTGTTTTCAAAACCACTAGGTTGATTCATGAAAATTACATGATCAAGCTCACCATAGAGAAATGCATTATTAACATCCATTTATGCCAATGATCACCCTTATTCACTGCTATGGCTAACAGGACTCAAACTGTTGTTAGCTTGGCCATTGGACTAAATATGTCTTCGAAATTAAAACCATACTCTATTGAAAAACCATGAGCCACAAGTCTCGCCTTGAATCGCTCCATGGACCCATCTGCTTTCTCTTTAAGTTTATAAACCCACTAGGTGTTAGTTGAGGTTTGTCACACCCCAACCTTGACGGTGGAATCGTCGAGATGTGAGGGTTAAGATTGTTCACAGCCACATAACGTTATATTTAAATGTAAATATACTAATTATAACTCTCAAAAGGAATTACAAGCATAAAGTCTCAATCATGAAACAAAACCAAACATTACATAGCAAAACATAGTCTTTTTATTTCATTAACAAGGCTCACATCCTAGGTTATTACAAGCTTCAAAAGTTTACTTTAAACTTGAGGATTACCTGAAACATGATAAAAATAAAATGTCAACTAAAAAAGTTGATGCGTTTCCAAGGTTTTCATACATAATACGATAAGGTTACAAGTAGCAATTCATGTCATAGGTTATAAGTTAGTAAGGTTATAGAACACATATCGTTACGACCAAATCTCGATTTGATTACAAGTATATAAGATTGGCTAAGTGTATTTGGTTCCCATGATGAATAAGCATACATCATCAGGAGCCGGCAATACCTCGGCTTTAGCACCAAATAGGCTTGTCAGGCCCAAAGATCTAAGACGTCGCCAGGATAGCAATAGTTAATGATTGTAAACAAACTATGTATCTCATATAATCACTTACAACACACAAATAACCATGACAAAATATAAAGATGAATTGCAAGTGCATTACAAGTCTCAAACATTTATAAGTGTATGATGTATAAGTATCAGTTTCACCCCAAAATAGTGTGAAAATATAAAAAGGGGCAAGGAAACTCACTTGATTAATAAGTATGCAATGAAGATTAATAGAAATAATAATAAACGTCGTTCCAAGTTGCATCGTCACAAGACACCTACTATATATTTAACCATAAGATTAAAGTCTAATATTAAGTTCAATGAATTATTTTGAGCTAGGGTTCTGTTTGAGGTTTGGGGGTTTTGTTAATTATATTTAACAACCGAAACCAATATATTTTCGTAGAAACGATTTGTTTTATTATAAAATATGGAACAAGAATAATATTTATAAAAATTTAGTATTATTCATAAAGTTTAACTAAGGTTTTGTAATAAAAATGAACACGATTTAATCGACAAGTAAATAAACAATGGTTGAAATAATAACTAGTATTTTAAGTCTAAATTTTATAAATATATATTAAATATAAACTTCCCTTTAAAATTTTAAATAAAATATAAGAATTTTTTATAAATAAGCTTACAGAAAATATCTACATGGTTTAAACTACACGATTTTATATTATTAGAATTTTTTATATATTTTTAAAGGTTGCAAAATATTCAAAAAAGAAAAGTTGGAGGTCACCAGGTTCGAACCCGTGACCTCTAAGTGGAAAGGTGAACATGGAACCGGTGAACCAAGGCCTCAGCCGCGGTTGGTATTCGTTTTTAAATGATAAAATACAACCAATAAGTATTCCCCCAATCCTATGAACCCTAGTTCCACAATCCCCCAAATTGAGCATGAATTTGGTTAAGATTACTGTAACATCCATAGGGCTTTTGATTAGTGGGTGAAACCGAGTGAGTGGGTGTGTTTAATTACCCGATTAAAGATGGATTAATGAGGTCGAGTGTAGAAGAACTCGCGACTGAACTCGAATCTGATTGAATGAAATGTTGATGGAACCCGAATTAAATTTGAATGTAACTTTTGAAGAGGTCTTGATTTATTAAAATTTCCAATCAGTTGTAGGTGAAAGTGCGGAGAAGAAGAGGTCAGTTTGTGTGAGAAAAGTCGCGAGTGTGGTTAGTCGTTTGTATTGATTTTAGGTGTTTAGGTTGAAATTGTACTTAGAAACTGATTAGAAACGTTTAAACAATTGTGTGGGTTCAATTATTTGATAATATCAAGCTTTAATGGTCATACGTTGCGGGTTCATGATCGGCCATTACCCGACCTTGTACCCACTCGCATTCGATGTTAAAGACCAATTAGGTCCTTTAATGGTTTGAATCGACTCCACAAAACGATTGAAACGTTTTGAGGTTGGCAATTGAAGAGAAAGTAACCGTTTGGAGGTCACCGAGCCCGGTCCGTGTGTCCGGAGCTCGCTGCCGGAACACAGGATCAAGAGGGGGAAATGGGGGTTTTAATAATTTAGAGAAATGGTCCCTAAAGTTTCAACCTTTTTATTTTATGCACAATATTTGTTTTCAAGTTTCAAATTGATAAATATACCCTTTGAATTTAATTAAACCTTAATTTTACATAATCACTATTAACTTTTATACTTTTATTATTATTATTATTATTATTATTTTATTATTATTGTTGTTGTTGTGTTGTTGTTGTTGTTATTATTATTATTATTGTTATTATTTTGATTGCTATTTATTTATTATGGAATATTAACATTATTAACTTTCAAATTAAAAACAAACTAATAAATAAGCATAAGTAATCCATAAACTTCAAAAAAGACATGAATAGTCCTCGCAAGAATTTAACAAAGTTGATTTCCAGGTAAACGAAACAGATGTTACAAGTTAGGAAATTTGTAGACGAAGAGGGACTAATGGGGTCTGGTGGGCTAGTGGAGTGGGTTTGGTATGGACTAACGGTGATAAGAACGGGCCATAAAATGGGGCGCACATAGGTTGGGAAGGATCCACCGATTGTGTACCAGGTGAGGTGTAAGGATTCCTTAAGTCTGATGCCACCCAAAACATCCAAAGTGTCTCAGCAACATGCACTAAGTACTGAAGTGAAGAATGCTTCGGAAGTTTTACACAATACATTAGAAAACATTCTAAGTGTAAAATCTTCCGAAGTCAAGACCAATATCTTCCAAAGCCAAACATGAAGTCTTCCGAAGCTTCAAGAGACAAAGTCTTCCGAAGCTTCACCCTATGAAGACAGATTTCTTCCGAAGACTTTTAGTACACATGCTTTATCTGATGTACTGTTCCATAAAGCACCTTTTCCGCTGAGTCTCTGATAAGTCACCAACTTACAAGAGTTGGAAAAGGTCCATGCTTTTGGTAACTGTACATTGAGGTCTTGAGTCTGAAACTTTCCACTTTATGTACTTTATCCTTTTTGTAATATATAAGGATGTGAGCTATGGCATGTCATAGTCACAAGGTCAAAAGGCAGATATGCCTTTTGATTCTACAATTGATTTTGTTAGTGTCTAGTCAATTGTATCCAGCTGGCTTTCATAGTATAGCCGGCTGTAGGTTGTAGTATAAGTATTTCAAGTTTCTTGTATCTTTAACATACTTTGTAACACTTGTAAAAGAACTTGAGAAAGCAATATACTGCATCCTTGAAAACCATATTCTCCTGTTCTGTCTCTTGCTTTACTTGTGTTCTTTGTATCACTTTTGGTTAACCCAGTTTACTGTTTGATTAGAGTTTAGATAATCTCCTCATTGTGTTGTTGTGTTGTAATTGTGTTCAAACCCTTAAACGATCCTGCAATTGGTATCAGAGCTTTCAGCTCTTGATATAAGATCTAACCATCTTAAGATCCCTCACACACACAAAAACTAAACTCTTCAAATGGCTTCCATCTCAAAGACTGATATGGAGACTGGAACCATGAACAAATCCCTACTGATCACTCTTGATGATTTTGACACCTGGTGCATGAGGATGGAAGGCTTCATCAGGTCTCTTGACTCAAGAATGTGGGAATCTGTTGAAAATGGACCTTTCATACCCAGCACCCCCTCTGCTACTGGTGCTGGTATGATTCCTAAAGATATGGCCAACTACTCAGATGAAGATAGAAAAAGAGTAGAGATTGACAGGAAGGCCATGACTGCTCTTCAGACTGCTCTCCCAAACTCTGTATACAGAGGTTTTAAGAAGTGCAAAACAGCTAAACAACTGTGGGATGCACTGAAGCTGATGTATGAAGGCTCCTCTGAAGCCAAGGAGAACAAGAAAGATCTTCTGAAGCAGCAGTTTGAAAATTTCACCTTTAAAGCAGGTGAAACCATGACCCAACAATACTTCAGGTATGTTGAGATTGTGGATACCCTAGTGGATGGAGGAGTTCCTCTTGAGAACAGAGACATTGTAAGGAAGTTCATGTCCTCACTTCCTAGGCAATGGACACACTATTGTGTGGTGATCAAGAGGACTGAGAACCTTAAAACTCTTACTCTGACAGAGTTAATGGGATTCTCAGTGTACCAGATGGAGATGAACATACAAGGTTCATCTGGCAACTCCAACAATCAAATGGTTCAGCCCTTCATGTGGTTGAAAGGGACAGCATAGAACCCCAACATCATCTCATATGCTACCCTGACAACTCACAAAAGGGTCCTTTCATCACCTTCCCTGAGACACCAAGGGAAAACTTTACTCAAGGAAGTCCATTCCAAGAGACAAGTTCTTCTCAAGCCTTTGTGTCTACTGATGAAAGCTGTGGGAATTATCTCTTCACTCTTGAAGACCTGGACTGTATTCATCCAGATGACCTGGAATACATGGAGATAGTTCAGCAGATGGCTCTCCTCACTCACAGAGCCAAGAAGTTCTACAAGAGAACAGGAAGAAGATTTCCAAGCAATGCTACCAGTGGAAAGTTTGGGCTGGATAAAAGCAAAGTTAAGTGTTACAACTGTAACCTTATGGGTCACTTTGCTAGGGAGTGTAAGGCACCTAAAGCAAATGGGGCCCAAACACCACCCAGACCAAACTACACTGACAAAGCTCCTCAGTCTGAGAAGCCTAAGCAACATGCTGCTGTTGCTGTTGAAGAAGGAGGCTTTGACTGGAGTTTTCAGGTGGAAGATGCTTCTCCAAACCAAGCACTGATGGCTGACCATGATGAAGCCAAGGTATTGGAACATCTCTGTACTCCTGAATGCATTGCTAAAGTGAATAGATACAGGTCCTACAACTTAGAGATGAGATCCGATCTTGAGTCATTAAACATATTAAAATCTGATTTTAGAAAGTTTGAAAATGATTACAAGTTAAAAATAGAATTTGGAGAAAACCATTTCAGTACTAAAACATGAACATACAGATTTTAGAACTCAGATCCAAGATCTCATAACTAAATTGACTGAGTGCCAGGCTGAGCTTGTGATCAGCAAAGCCAAGGCAGAGAAAAGTGTTCTTGAAGAAGAGACCTTCAAAAACATGATATCCTCATCCCTGCATAACAAAGTGTGCTATCAAAATAGACAGGGACTAGGATCAAATGAGATAGCTCCTCCACACACAATCTTGTCTGTAAGATATCCTAGGTGTGGAACTTGTGAAGATGAGCTTCCTCTCATAGATCCTATAAGTGAGGATGATGAAGAAGTGATAGTGAAGAATTCCTTGAGAAGAGTGAAGAAGAGGATTCTTCCAAGGGCCACTATCCTTCTGAGGAGAAGAAATCATCTGTGATGACCAAGTCCAAAAGAAAGAACTTGATCAGGAAGAGCAAAAGGAAAGCAAAGAAGGCTCAAGAAATCAAGGCTACTTTTGATGCTAAGCAGAAACAAGTTTTTATCTCTGCAGGTTTCAAAGTAGTAAGGACTGAAGACATCAACCAAGACTCCTCATCTAAGAGTCCTGGTTCATGTTCAAATCATCTCAGAGCAAAGAAGAAGACTGAGCTGCTGTGTACCACTGCTGCACAGCCTGGACCATCAAACTCCAAGAACAGTTCACAGCCCAAAAGAACTGTCTCAGCATCTACCAAGATGAAGGTGGAGAAGGGATGTGACCAAAGCCAGTCTTGCTCTCAAAAGGAGACTCTTTTGAAGAAGAAAATGTTATGTGTCATGTGTGAAAATACTTCTCACATTGCTAAGGATTGCCCATACAATCCTAGAAGTACCATCCACATGACCAATACAAAGACTTCAAAGAATCTCAAGAAGTCTCAAGCTTCGGAAGGAAAGTCTGTTTCCTTCGGAAGCTCCAAATCAAAGAAGAAGGTAAATGGAAAATTACCTTCGGAAGTAAAATTGGTCTCGGAAGAAAGGAGTTCTTCCGAAGCACTGAAGTCTGCTGCAGTGACTGCAGAATCTTCCGAAGGTTCAGTCATCAAAACCTGTGAAGTTCCAAAAGCTTCAAAGGTTTTGAAGGTCAAGTCCAAGAGTCCAAAGGTGGTGTGGAAGTCTAAAAAGACCAAATGACTGAAATTTCTCCATCAACAATAGCTGAAGATCCTCACAGTACAACCATAGGATCTATTACTGTTGCATTACCTTCTATTACACTTACTGAGCCCAAGACAAGTACGGCTTGGGTTTCCAAATGTAACTAATCATTTTCTTTGTGCAGGAACAGCTCAAGACAAACGGAAACGTCTGGATAATTGACAGTGGCTGTTCCAGGCACATGACAGGCAATAGGTCTCTACTCCATAATTTTGAGAGAATTGATGGAGGACCAGTTGCTTTTGGAGGAGATGAAGGTGGTTACATTTCTGGAAGGGGCAAGGTCACAAATGGTAAGCTCAGCATTGAAAAGGTAAACTTTGTTAAGGAGCTTGGGTACAATCTTCTGAGTGTATCCCAATTTTGTGATCAAAGACATAACATGCTCTTTACTGAGCATGAGTGCATTGTTCTCAAGCCTGGTGTGGTCATTCCTCATGAGCACATCCTGCTCAGAGCCCCTAGGAAAGGGAACATGTACAAGATGGATTTGCAAGAAACATCTCCCTCTGGAGAAGTTTCATGCTTTCTATCTAAAGCCAATAGTGATGAGTCTTTCCTATGGCATAAAAGAATGTGCCATGTAAACTTTAAAAACATGAATAAATTGATTAAGCATGATCTGGTAACTGGAATGCCAAAGAAAGAGTTTACAAGTGATGATCATTGTGTTGCATGCCTGAAAGGGAAGCAACATAAGGCATCCCATAAGCCTAAGGAAATGAACTCCATCACTACACCCCTACACTTGTTACATATGGATCTCTTTGGCCCCACCAGTGTAATGAGTTTAGGAAGGACCTTATACTGTCTAGTGATCACAGATGATTTCAAGATTCACTTGGGTCTTCTTCCTTAGAACTAAAGATGAGACTCCTGAGATTCTAAAGAATTTCATCTTAAAGATTGAGAATCAATGTGATCACAAGGTCAAAACCATAAGATGTGATCAAGGAACTGAATTCAAGAACCAAATCCTTGATACATTTTGTGATGAAAAGGGTATTACAAGACAATACAGTGCTCCCAGGACTCCTCAGCAAAACGGAGTTGCTGAGAGGAGAAACAGGACACTTATTGAAGCTGCAAGAACTATGTTGTCTGACTCTAAACTGCCTATCACCTTCTGGGCAGAGGCAGTTAATACTGCTTGCTATGTGCAAAACAGAGTTTTAGTAGTTAAGACACATGGTAAGACTCCTTATGAACTTTGGCACAAGAGGAAACCTTTCATTGGTTTTCTCAGGTCATTTGGATGTCCCTGCACCATCTTGAATACCAAAGATCAAGTTGCCAAGTTTGCTGAGAAATCAGACGATGGACACTTCATTGGATACTCTTCCAAGCTAAAGCTTATAGAGTATACAATCTCAGAACTAGAATTATTAGGAGTCAGCCAATGTGACTTTCAATGAGCACACACCCAGTGTGGCTGGTTCTGGTCCGGATTGGCTATTTGATCTTGATTTAGTTACCAACTGTTTTAATAAATCTTGTGAGCATGTTTCAGGATCTGCAGAAAATTTAAATACAGGTGATCCTGATCCAAGATTTGAGCTAGGAAGACCTTCAACTCACACACCTTCAGCTCCAGTTGAAACTACTTCAGCAAATGAGGTTTCTATCAGCACAACAATGACAAATCCAGCTGATACATCTGGCATGCCTTCAAATTCCAGCTCAGAGGCTTCTCAACCAGATAAAGACACCTCAATTGCAGAAGACAACAATGGTGATGGTGATAGTGATCAAGAATTTCTTGATGCTAATAACCATACCATAGATGACAACATCAATGATGTCACACACTCATTGGATCAAGTTAATCTTGATAAGTGTGATAATGTGGAGGATCAATCTTCAAGACCAGATCTAAATTTCTCAAATTTGGATCTATCTCAGCAACTTGCTGTGATCCCTCAGCTAAGGATCCACAAGTCTCATCCTACCACAAACATCATTGGAGATGTTATCTCCGGGGTAAAGACAAGAGGGCAAACCCATGAAGCAAATGTTTGTCTTCACTCTTGTTTTCTATCCCAGTTAGAGCCAAAGAAAGTTGAGGAGGCTCTAAAGGATGGAAGTTGGGTTGAAGCTATGCAACAAGAGCTGCTTCAATTCAAAAGGCAGAAAGTTTGGAACCTTTGTCCTCTTCCTCATGGGAAGACTACCATTGGAACCAAATGGGTTTTTAGGAATAAGAAGGATGATAGAGGAATCATCATCAAGAACAAGGCAAGACTAGTTGTTCAAGGATACACACAAGAAGAAGGGATTGATTACACTGATGTCTTTGCTCCTGTAGCAAGACTAGAAGCTGTTAGGATATTCCTGGCATTTGCTGCATCCAAGAATTTCAAAGTCTATCAACTTGATGTAAAGTGTGCTTTCTTATATGGAGTGATTGATGAGGAGGTTTATGTCAAACAACCACCTGGTTTTGTAGATCCTGATCATCCTGATTATGTCTGCAAGCTTGACAAAGCTCTTTATGGGCTGCATCAGGCACCCAGGAAGTGGTATGAGACACTGTCTGAGTATCTCTGTAAACATGGATACAGGAGAGGTACTATAGATGGAACTCTCTTCATCAAAGGACAAGGAAAAGACATTCTGCTAGTTCAAGTATATGTGGATGACATCATCTTTGGTTCAACCAATTCAAAGCTCTGCAAAGACTTTGAAAAGCTGATGAAAGACAGATTTGAAATGAGTTCAATGGGAGAACTCAACTTCTTTCTGGGAATTCAAGTGAAGCAGGTTGAAGATGGCATCTTCATAAGTCAGTCAAAGTATGTTCAAGATATACTCAAGAGATTCAACATGACTGATTGTAAGATTGCTAAGACACCCATAGCCAGAAACCACTCCCTTGGTCCAGATCTTGAGGGGGAGTGTGTAGATGAGCACTTATACAGGGCTATGATTGGGTCTCTTATGTATCTTACAGCTAGCAGGCCTGATATCATGTTTGCTACATGTATTTGTGCAAGATATCAAGCAAACCCTAAGATGTCTCACTTAATCACTGTGAAAAGGATTTTAAGATACCTCAAAGGTGCTTCAACACTTGGTCTATGGTATCCAAAGAATCCTAATTTCAATCTGTATGCCTATACAGACAGTGATTATGGTGGTTGCAACATGACTGCAAAGTCTACATCTGGGGGATGTCAATTCCTTGGTGGAAGGGTTGTCTCATGGCAATGCAAGAAACAATCCTGTGTGTCTGCATCAACTGCTGAGGCTGAATACATTGCTGCTGCAAGCTGCTGTGCTCAAGTGCTTTGGATTCAAAATCAGATGCTAGACTATGGATTTAACTTCAAAGAGACTCCTATCCACATAGACAACAATAGTGCTATCTCTATCACTGAGAACCCTGTGCAGCACTCAAGGACCAAACACATCAACATCAGGTATCATTTAATAAGAGATAACTATGAAAAGGGATTAATTAAACTAGTCAAAGTTCACACAGATGAACAATATGCTGATCTGTTCACAAAAGCTTTTGATGAACAGAGATTTAAGTATCTGATATCAGCTATTGGGATGATTAACTTTGAGTAGACTTTTTCTTAAAACTAATTCTAATTATTTCTTCTTAAAATATGTGTGTCCTAAGTTGTCTAGTTCATCACTTTCATAAGCTCATGTTTTCTTTGAATGTAAAACTCTTTTTGAAGACTTTCCTTAGATTCTTGAAAATTTTCTGATACTTCGGAAGATAAGTTTTACCTTCGGAAGAAAAATATGTCTTCAAAATAAATGACTGTCTAAGAGATTTTACCTTCGGAAGAAGTCAAAATTTATCTTCCGAAGCTTAAAATTCTTAACTTAGACACTTATTCATTTTTAAGGACTTTTTCCTTCCGAAGCAAAATAACCTTCGGAAGCTTTGTTCATTCTTATACAAAGCATCCAAGAGTTTATTTCTCTTCCGAAGCATAAATCTTCAAGACTCTCAGGAAATTCTTCCGAAGCCATTTTAGCTTCGGAAGCTTTTTCAATCAAAACTTCCGAAGACAAATTACTTTCGGAAGCTTTTCGAATTCCAAGAAAACTACTTTTTGAGCAAAAAGGTAAACTACTTTTTCAGAGGTGGGACCGACATACGGATTTCAAAGTTTATCCTCTTTCATTAAACTTTATCTGAAATCCTTCTCTCTCAATAAACCCAACGTTTCCCCCTCTTCTATCATCTGCTTTTCTTCCAAACCTAAAACCCAAAGCTTTCTCTCTGAAATTTCTTTCCCATTTTTTCTCTTCGTCTCTGAGCTACCTCACAATGGCTGACCTTGCTCACAGAAATGATCCTAACTTTGCCATGCAGCTACACAGACAACACAATCAGGTTGCTCTGTTATGCTCTGACAAAGATCCTCATTTCTCAGAGGTTTGCCGTTTCTTGTCTTTGTCTCACTACTTCACCTCCCTAACCATTGATCCTCCTCTATATGAGGATCACTTGCTTGAATTCTGGAAGACCTGCCAAGAGGTCATTATGGATGGGGAGAAGGCACTGTCTGCCACAGTGCAGGGGAGAACAATCTTCATCACTCCGGCCATCATCAACCGACATCTTCAGCTGGATGATGAAGAAGGTGAAGTGTTCTTCCCAAAGGAAGCGGTTAATCATTCCTTCGAGCAGATGGGCTATGAAGGAGATTTCTCTGTAAAGACCTTCAGGAAAGGGAAGGTCTCATCCCAGTGGAAATACCTGCTCCATGTGGTTATCCACAGCTTATCAAACAAGCATGGTGGATGGGACCAGATTCCTGAGGATCTCTCCTTTATAGTTCATGGAATGATTCAGGGGGTCAAGTTCAGGTATTCACAATTTGTTTATACTAATTTACTTGCAAACTTAGACTCCTTAGAATACTACATGTTTCCTAGATATGTTCAACACATTCTCAACTGTGAACTGGGCTCACAGTTGAGGGAAACAGTAATATTCTTAAATTGGGACAGATGAAGCCCGGCATCTTTAAAATTATGAAGAAGCCAACTGTAGGCTTCTCAGGGGTAGAAACAGCCCTAGTCCCAAAAATGTTAGAGCTCATTGCTCAAGGTGACAACCTAGCAGTCCAAGCTAGTGTTGAACCCACACCTACTGCTCTCCAACCCTCTACACAACCTCAAATATCCATCACCTACCAAAGAAAATCCAAACGAACCCCTGCTCAGACTAGTCTCTGTGGAGGCCCCCATATACTCACCAATACAGGAAGAAGTGGATACTGGAGCTCCCACTTCTCCTGAGGAGCAGACCACTCCCATTGTTTCAAGAATCAGTGATGAGGTTCCTCATGCTCACACTGATGAGCTCACTAGCCCAACAGCCTTAAGCCTTCACTCTGAGTCTCAACACTCAAGTGAACAACCTTCAGGGGACAGCTACCATCCCCAGCCTTTGGATCTCAACCAACCAATTCCCAACCTATCCTTCTATACTGATGAAGACTTAGGATTCGGTTGTACCATGAGTCTCTCTTCTCATCCCCTACTCAAAGAGAGACGAGTACCTCTGACTCTCCTCAGTCTATCCCACATCAGTCACCTATTACTGAGGTGGACACTTCTGAACTAGTTCCAGATGTCCATATGGAAGAGGCTCTCACTTTTGAAAGTGATTACATCATTCAGACCTCAACCATGGCAACTCTGCCCTCTGGCATCTCAACTGAGGCTGCCAGTGAGCAGAGGAAAACCAGCAGCCAAGAAACTCAAGCTGGTGGTGAGCGAGAGGACTTTGGTCCAATCATCTCATCCCCCAGTGATTCTTCTGATGAAGATGAGGGGAACTTGAGACTAAAGGTGCAGAAATTGTCAAAAACATGCACCTATTTAGTCTCTAAGGTTAGTCACTTGGAATCTCAGGTGACTACCTTACAAAACAGGGTCAATGATCAGCAACTTCAGATTTCATATCTAAAGGAAAAACTAGCTGGGAGACCTTTAAGGAGAGCTCAACCAGGAACACAAGAACCTGTGGAAGTGATTGACTTATCCTCCAGCTCACCTATGCAAGTGGGTGATGCTACCAAAAGGGGGAGAAAGTTATTACAACCACAGAACCTGGGAGTTCTTCAAAGAGAATGGACATAGAGGACTCACCATCCTCACTTGCTGTTGTGCATTCTCAGCAACTTCCTCAAGTTCACATTAATGTGGACTCTATAGACTCATCATCAGGAGTCTCTTTGAGGAAGGTATACCAAGGGCTGTCTCATCTCCACCACAAGGAACTGGCAACTACATCATAAGGTGGAGGTATGATGAGGACAGAAGAGCCCTTATACTTCACAGAGTTCAAGGCCAACAAGAAGTCTTTCAGTTCCAAAGCCTGAGCTTCTATGAAGACTGGATTTAGTCAACATGCCACTTGTCAATCCAAGCAAATCTAGACAAGCTGACAGGCTGGCTCAAAGAATCCAAGACAGGATCCTTGCAGAGTTCTCTCTAAGGAGACTTAGGCAATCAGGCAATGTCATCGGTCAACTGGATGTTGAGGTGGACCCTAAGATTAGTTTCATAGGGGAAACCTTGGCTGAAGGCCCAGTGGCAGAACCTGAGACCCTTGTCTCACCATCAACAACTGCTGCAGAGGTCCAAACTCCATCTGAGACACCTGCTGGTGAAGGTGTTTCTCAGCCTCTCTCTGGCCAGAGCATGGAAGCTACACCAAGCAATGAAGGCCAAGCCTCAATCCACCCTGAGTCACAAAGGTCTGTTGGTGACAAAGGGAAAAGGATAATGACTCCTGAGGAAATTGAGGAGGAAGAGAGAGAGAGGAAAAGGAGGCTAAGGGGAGAAAGTTCTTCTGGGTCATCTAAATTCATGCAAGCTGCAATCAGGGCTGCCCCCAGACCAAATACTAAAATGATGAGTTAAGGGCAGTCAGGATTACCTATTTACAGACCAGGAACTATGATGTTGATGAAATCATCTCCCTCCCCTTAGAAGAGTTGAATGAACTGGCTGACATGGAAGTGTCAAGAGAGATAAAGGAGAAAGAGATGCAAGGTTACTTCTCCAATTCAAAGAGGAGAAGAGACAGAAAAGACTTTACAAGCATACTCCCACTCTCTCTCCAGTTCAAGAAAGTCCTGCACAGGAAGATGTGGCTCCACAAGAACCTCAGGTAGATAAAGAAGAGGATAGAATCAAAATGATAAACTACCTGAGTGCCACAGGCTTCTATCAGGCAAATGCACTTCTTCCCCTGTCCTATGACTTCATTGAGTTCGAGTACTTAAAGCAACTTGAGCTTGAGCTAGTCAAAGAAAGAAAAACAACCAAAGGAAGCTAAGGGAAGAAGCTGCAAAGTCAAGAGCCATCATTCAAAAGAATGCAAAGAAGTCTGCTGACAGACAAAGAATGATGAGCTTCTTGAAGTCATATGGATTCTCCGGAAGGAGACTTGGTCCATGTCTCTATCTACAATGGATGAGCATATAAGGGTGATCAAGCAGAAGATTAAAAGTGGAATTGATTGACTTGCACTCTCTTCCAAGTCAAGTCCCACCTGAAGTGGAGGTCAAGTTTGAACAACCAGAGACACCTGAACCAGAACCTCCAGCTGAGCCTCAGCAAACTTCATCTTCTGATCCAAGACAGGGTCAAACTCCCTCTCCTTCTGAACCTGTGAGGGAGGAACACCCAACTGAGAAAGACACTGATGATCAACATGGTGCTGCAGACCAGTCTTCTCAGTTAAAGACATTAAAGAGGAAGAAGAAAATGGCTTCTAAACCAAAGACTAAAAAGAAGAAGCCAAAGTCATCTACCTCTACACCCCAGGCTGAATCAGATCAACCTGAGGAAGTGCATGATGAGGCAACCCAATCAACTCCTATGCAAGTGGCTCCTCTAGCAACTGAGACACCTATCTTGTCCTGGACTTATTCTACCAATCCAGAAAGATGGCATGTTGTCAGAGATCAAGGTGTTGAGAATGTCTACTCCTGGCAAGACATAATCAACTTACCTCTGCATGATCTCTTTGAAATGAGAAGATACTATGAGAGTCTTGATGATCCTGACCACCAAATGAAGAAAGGAATGGTCTTGATTGTACTGAAGACTACCAACATCTGAATATCTTCTAAGTGTTTTGGTAGCATCAGCCTAGGGGGAGTTTGTAAGGATTCCTTAAGTCTGATGCAACCCAAAACATCCAAAGTGTCTCAGCAACATGCACTAAGTACTGAAGTGAAGAATGCTTCGGAAGTTTTACACAATACATTAGAAAACATTCTAAGTGTAAAATCTTCCGAGTCCAAGACCAATATCTTCCGAAGCCAAACATGAAGTCTTCCGAAGCTTCAAGAGACAAAGTCTTCCGAAGCTTCACCCTATGAAGACAGATTTCTTCCGAAGACTTTTAGTACACATGCTTTATCTGATGTACTGTTCCATAAAGCACCTTTTCCGCTGCGTCTCTGATAAGTCACCAACTTACAAGAGTTGGTGAAAAGGTCCATGCTTTTGGTAACTGTACATTGAGGTCTTGAGTCTGAAACTTTCCACTTTATGTACTTTATCCTTTTTGTAATGTATAAGGATGTGAGCTATGGCATGTCATAGTCACAAGGTCAAAAGGCAGATATGCCTTTTGATTCTACAATTGATTTTGTTAGTGTCTAGTCAATTGTATCCAGCTGGCTTTCATAGTATAGCCGGCTGTAGGTTGTAGTATAAGTATTTCAAGTTTCTTGTATCTTTAACATACTTTGTAACACTTGTAAAAGAACTTGAGAAAGCAATATACTGCATCCTTGAAAACCATATTCTCCTGTTCTGTCTCTTGCTTTACTTGTGTTCTTTGTATCACTTTTGGTTAACCCAGTTTACTGTTTGATTAGAGTTTAGATAATCTCCTCATTGTGTTGTTGTGTTGTAATTGTGTTCAAACCCTTAAACGATCCTGCATGAGGGATAGGGCATGTTGGAGAGGATCTGAAGCAAAGAGGATCTGATGACTTGTGCCAAAGGGATATTGTTGGCATACTACAGACAAGTTAATCACCCTAATAAAAGGAAACAGACTATCAAAGCGGCCATGACGCGTATGTAAAGCGAGACTACACGGGTCAAGACATTTGAAACCCTTGTATTGAAATTGTATCCCATTAAAATGCATGGGACGCTCAGGGTGAGAGTTTGTTGGAGCATAATCACTGCTTGTGATGACAAACACAACAAGCAAAAGTCGAAAATTATCATAGTCCAGTTTGGTAGAGTACAAAAATTCATAAGGGTCCGAGACCATTTCTAGATTTTTAAGGGTAGACTATTAATGGTGTAAACGACGGAACTACCACATCCCCAATAATTGGATGTTGCATGCGCATGAAGATGCAAGCCTAGTTTCAACAATATGGTATGCTTGCATTTACTCGACCATTCTGTTGAGGGGTGTAGGTGCATGTACAACGAGAAAGGTGTCATTTGACTTAACAGGTACAACTTTTGATTTATAAACTCTGTTGCCGCCATCACTTTGAAACTTTTAATTTTGTTTAAGTTTGAGTTTGGCAAATTCATAAATAGAGATAGAATTTCATAAAACTCATTTTCCCGGCTTTAGTGGGTAGAACCACATGGTGAGAATGATCATCGAAAAAATAACATATTAGCGATAGTTGTCATGCGAACCGACTGGGGAGGGGCCCCACAAGTCACAATGATTAAATCTAAAGGTTTAGAGGAGCGTTTTTCATTGTTAGTGAATGGAAGTTTATGGCTTTTAGACAACGCACGAGACGCACAAATATCCGGTTTTGAGAGAATAGAGGAGACAGTCAAATAACCCATTTTATTTAGGTTAGGCAAAGTATCAAATGAAACATGTCCCAAACGCAAGTTCCATAACTCAAAGATACTTTGGGAGATATTTTTGAAGTTGCAGACAATGTAGTGGAACCGGGATGAAGAACATAAAGGCCCTCTTCACACCGACCTTGAGCGAGAACTTGCTTCGTTTTTCGGTCCTAAATTTGAAACAAAGGAAAAGAGAACATGACATCTAAATTAGTATCATTGGTTAATTTACTAATTGAAAGAAGATTGTGTTTCAACGTTGGAACAGTAAGGACATTTTTAAGATGTATTTTATTATTAAGAGTGGTTTGACCAATATGTGAAATAGGGAGCGAATTACCGTTACCAAAAGTCACATGATGGTTGCCATGATAGGGAGTGGATTTGTCAAGGTGGTCAGGAGATGAAACCATATGATCAGAGGCAGGAGTCAACGAACCATTCAGGCTCGTATTAGAGACATGCCATTGAGAGGAAGGCTTTTGCCAAGTCATTTTCAGGAAGAACATTGCTAGCAGCAAAGTTGGAAAGATTCGGGCACATATTGGCATAGTGCCCATCGCGACGACCTAACTGACAATGAGGAGGTCGTCTACCGCGATCGCGTCCTCCAGGAGAACTACACATCTGTCGTTGACGAGAAAGCAACATCTGTCTTGACGGGCCGTGAATTGAACGAACAAGAGTTCATGACTCTTGACTTGGACTAGAAGGTCACGGAAGGCTGGAGATGGTTTTGGAAGCCCGAACAGAAGTGAAGAAGGTCTCGAAAGAGGCACCCAGTCCTCATAAGAACCAATGAACTTTATCAGTGTCTTTAACCAGATGGCCGACGACCGAGAGTTGGTCACAAATACCCTTGAATTGCGACCAAAATCGGCATCAGAGGAGAATCCTTTAACTAAGGTACGGAGTTGGTCCCGAAGGTGATGAATACGTTCAATGGAGGTGTTGCTATACGTGTTTTCTAAGGTGACCCATATATCACGGACCCTAGTGAGACCCAAAACTTCTGCCATCGCTTATTCAGAGAGGGGGGCGTTTAGAATTACGGTGGTTTTCTGATCATCGGCAAGCCATTGAGAGTGAGAGGATTGGGTGCGGGTTTGTCTTCATGAAGAATAGTAGGAGAAGGGATTGTGGCAGTACCATTAACATGGGGAATAAGATTTTGTAGAGATAGGAAAGGAGTCATTTGACTTTTCCATACAGGTAGTTGGATTAGGAAAGCTTAATGGGTAAGCATGTGAATAATGGTGTTCATGGGAAGAGACCCGTCACTCGAGGAAGATGGGGAGCCATGGAGGTGAAGAAGGAAGAAGGTGAAGGAGAAAAGGCAGGGAAGGGTAAGGATCGATGGTCTATGAGGTAAGCCAATCTTAACATATTCTAAATTGTTCAAGGACTTGTAATGTATTTGTCCTACCTGTATGTATGTGTTGTGTATCTTTTTCATACATATATATATATATATAATATATATATATATATATTATATATATATATATATATAATCTTATATATATAATATATATATATTGTAGGCTTACCCTCACTTTGAGTAAGCCAACCACTCCATATTAAATTCCCTATAATAACTTATTTGACCACCAATGAACGTAATTAATCAGAAATGGCCCTAAATTGTTGTTAATGACCCTAAGCGACCATCATTTACCTACTTGAACATCCTTCACCCTAAAATTAAAATCAATGACTCAGATTGACCAAAATTAGTTTAAAAGATCATTATTGATCAATTAAGTCCAATGGAACATCAATGACCCTAATTGGTTGTTAACGACCCGAATGGCCCTCGTTGACCCTATTGGAACATCAATAACCAAAATGACATTTCTATAACCATAATTGACCAACACTAACCTTGAATGGTTTATAATGACCCTAAACGATCATCATTAACCTTAATTGAACTTTATTAAGCCTAAAGCAGCAATGCATGAGCTTAACCGATCATTAACTTTAATTGACTAAATTAACTCTAATCGATCATTAATCTCTATTTGTCACAAAACTATGGGGCTGGATACTCTAATGATCCACATAATATTATGAAGCCCATAATAATTATTTAGAAACCAAGTAAATTGGGACTTAAGTCCACTATTACAAATACTAGAAAAAGCAAAGTGATGGCATGCAATTGATGCTGTTAAAATCTTTCTCATTCCACGTGCCCGTAAATTCTTATACAATCCTATTGCTCTTTATCATTTTTAATCTTCAACAGTCATTTTTAGAGACACCACCTTCTACGATTAAGTATTATTTTCTTCTAATTTCTTCAACCATTTCTCATCCTGGCACACGTATCCATCGTTTCTTTTTTCAATTTATTTAACATTCACTCGTTCTTATAGAATTGTACTTCTTTCTCTCAGGTTTGCCTTCTTATCGTTCCTGCGTTAGGTTTTATTTCATCGCTGATACGTTATGTACGAATTTTGCTCTTTAGTTGTTTTCCTTTCGCCAAAATCTACAAATCAAATTACGTTTGTATCATTGATCAATATGGATGGATATCTTTTGAATAATAAAAAAATAGTTTAAATAACTTGATAATATATTAATTACTTTATCTTTCATTTTATTTTCTCTTAATTTCTATGTATGGTTACTTATGTTTCAACCACTTTTTTCTACAGTTGTTTGCACTCGTGCAGTGTTTATAAATAAATTACATTATTCAGTTCAAGATTCTATTAGAAATGATTATCCTATTGACTTTTTTATTAATTTATACAAAAATAAATATATGGAATGCAATTTCATCAACCATTCAGTATGATGATCTTGAATGGAAAACCAGTTTATGCAATTTCATCAACCATGCAACACTAATTGTCTTGCAAATAAAGCAATGAAATTTTTCTTCATATATTATTTAATAACGAGTGTTACATCAAATTTATGAGCCCATAAGAAATTAATGGTCCTCTTTAGTTT
Organism: Flaveria trinervia; assembly: GCA_025506515.1. NCBI lineage: Eukaryota > Viridiplantae > Streptophyta > Magnoliopsida > Asterales > Asteraceae > Flaveria > Flaveria trinervia. The sequence continues at coordinate 62,000 of JACCIX010001259.1, read as the reverse complement.
AGTTTTGTCTTTTCATTTGTGAAGAAAAATATTACAATTCGAAGCATGATGTGTGTGTGGTGTATATATATTTCTAATAATAATTTTTCATATCACTTGCTTTTAAATTTATAGAAACAATTTTACCTTATAAGTAAATCACACACAAATCGGCAAGTGTACTTATCATATATGTAGCATAGTTTTGTCAAGAACCAAGTATCGATCCAAAAACATGGTAGTTACTTATAGTAAATCTTTGTTATTATTCAATCGATAAATGTAGATGATTTAGTATTTTTATATTTTTTAATAATAGACAAATAAATAAGGATAGATAGAAATCAAGAAAGATAATCATACAAAGGTAATGTTCACTTAAACTTTGAATCCTTCTGGCCAAATAATGACAACATACACAAATTTATTATGAGAACATTCTATACGTGTGTAACACAAAAATAGATTAGACCTCCGTCAATACTACCTAATCATATGACTCTTTGGAGGGTTAAAATGATGTTAACATAATAACCACCTAAAGTCATTCCATGAAGATCTAATGATACATCTATGTTGAATATAATGGACTAAACTCCTAACAGGTTATTTAATCTTATAATCCTTTAGAAAGCTAAAATGATAAACACATAACAACCAACTCAAATCACATAATGAAAACAACATCATGAAGTCATCAACTTATTAATATTATACAATAAATATATGAATTACAATTTTGCGCTGGTAAACCAAAATTGCACACACACAATGAAAAGTTAAATTCCACAACGAATGGAATTGCTTTTCCAAGCATATACCAAGGATCCAAATTTGAATAACAATCATATGTGTTTCAATCCACATCCACCATTCCTAGTCAAAAGCTATAAATACATCTACATACATATACGTGTTAATGAATAAATACCCTAAAGCATGCGGTTTTCCAATATAATACGGTTAACATACTCACAAGATTAAATATATAGTTAGGTCAAACAAATACACATAATCATTAAACAAAAATTAAAACATTGTTAAGGTAAACACACAAACATCATCATAAATAACATGTAATTATCAATAAGTTACTAGGATTCATCTAATCTAAGTGACCAATGAGTCTAACTCATAATAGATACATTAACACCTAAACCTTGAATAATTAAAGAGATACATGGTAAGATGTAGGGATTATCAAATCAATTAAGCTAAGATGAGATTGTTGATGATATATTCTTTGTTGGAGTGTTTGATCTTAAATCTTGACTTCTAATCTTGTGATATTCCATCAAAATGAAGTTTAATGTTTGAGAGAACTAGGATTTTTTTCCTTTTAATTTTCGAGCTTGGGTGAAAGGGGGAAGAAGAAAGGCTAATTGGGGGCCTGATACATGTTATGGTCATGACAGAATCACTCATAACCATTATATGCACGAAAGGGGGACCTCATGCTTGTCATGATCATGATAGAATTAGCCATGATCATAACAGCCTCTAAACTTTTAAAATTTTCATTTTGTCTTTTTCTTTTAAGATCACCAAGAAACCATCCAAAACTATAAAATCCAAAATAATCACAAGTAAATATTGATAAAGATGAATTTGTAATAAAACATTTAAAATGGGGAAAAATATGCATTGTTAACATGTATATTTATTCGTATATCGACGCACCATTTAGATCCTTGTCACTAGTGTATTGTCAACTAACATAGTGTATTAACGATTGTGTTATAAGACATATTTTTATACACATGTCTATATCAAACTAGTATTAATTAAATAACATTCAACAATGTTATAGTCACCAATGTAATGTGTGGTAACACCAACTAATTAATTATATATTTAATATATATTACTATAATCACTCTTTGAAAAAATTGTAATTTTAATTCATTTTTAAAACACTTAAAAATAATATTGTTGTATTTCGTACAATTGATTTTGTATAAATAACTTGTTATCTACAAATTTGCCCCTCCCTATAGTAATATAGATATGTTTACTATCCCACATTGATTAGATAAAAAAGTAAATGAGAGTTTAACACCTATAAAAGAGGATACACGAACTTCATGTAAGGCCCCGTTCCCGGGACGCTTACAGTTGGTCGATCATCGCACATAAACATACATTTTCATTTATTTTACTAAAATATTGCAACGGAAACATTAAAAATGACATCACATTTCATTATAAAAACTTTTGCCAATAATACATCGCCAATCGGTTACAAAATACATTGTTGCATTATATCACAAAAGCATTAAATATATGGATGCCATCCCAAAAGAGTTGAGTAGCCGCCCGTGCCATCCTCAGCCATCATTACCTGCTAACTGGAAACACATAAAAAGTCAGTGTTGCTGACTGAGCTCTAGTTTTATAATAAAACATACTTTACTTTCATTAAACCCATTCTTTACTTTCATGCGATCATACATCGTACGTACACATAGATAATATCATTATTATCTTCTTTGATCTTTCATTCTTCATTCTTTACTTTTCCTTTCCAACAACCATAAACCTTACCCATCTGTTCATGGCACTGGACCTAGGCCTATCATAGTCCTTCTATAATGGTGCTCGCACCTCGTGGTCACAGTACTAGGGTAAAGTTTAGGTGTATTATGCAATACCTTTCTGTTCATGGTTCTGGACCTAGGCCTATCATAGACATTCTATAACAGTGCATCGCACCTTGTGGTCACAGTACCTAAGGTATGAATGTAGGTGTACCATTGCCATATGCGATACCTTTCTATTCTCGGTTCTGGACCTAGGCCTATCATAGACCATCTATAATGATGCATCGCACCTCGTGGTCACAATACCTAAGGTATGCAACAATAGTTCTATGCAGATGGTCAATCACAAGAAAGACCCCGATGCGCATACCATGCTTGCAAGACTTTCTTTACTTTCATTACTCGTTAATGCATGCATTTTACTTTATGTTTCTCTTTTCTTTATCTTTCACTTTACGTTACATAATACTTCATTTTGTTCATTAGCATGACACGTAAAGCCACAGGAAAGATAAACATACATCATAATAAGGAACATAACATACACAATCATCAGCATCATACAGGGCCATCATACATACATAACATGCATTATGCATAACCATGCAACGTCATCATCATGCCCAACATGCTCTCTAAGCCACAATCGTCATCTTATATGCTTTTACGGGAACCTTTACGTCAAACTTACATCTGCACTTTCCCCCAAAAGTCAGAAGTCAAACTACACTTTCCTTCGGGTGCAACAGCCCTATTCGGGCGTATGGCCACCCTCCGGTCGCATGGCCTCCATGCGACTGAACATCATGCGATTGGACTCATGCGGATGCGAATGAACACCAGATCGTGCCAATGGACTAATGCAGACGAGCACTTATGCTACTGGACCCTCAGTCGCATGCCCCATGCGACTAGCCCCATCGTGCGAACGGACCCTCAATCATGCGAATGAACCCCGCATCGCACCCCATTTGACCGTATGGCCTCCAATCGCACTCCAGTCGGTCGCCTAGCCATAGCTAATGTAGAATGCAGTTCAGCCGAGCAAACTGCCCTTTTCGACCTCCAAGCTCATCTAAACCCATTCTAATCTAAATCAACCATCCTAGACCTTAGGGATGCATACCATAACACCATTCAAGCACACACAACCCAGAAACGAACTCTAACACATCACACGCAACACACCCAAATGGCTCAAACACATACACATACAAAACGGGTTTCCTATGCTTTCCAGCCCCAAAATCTTTTGAAAACAAGTAAAATAGGGTCCTAGAACTCACACAAACGACACCGAGAAGTAGAGCTTCGCTTTGACTCGCTACACACGAAGATTTTTCCCGCTTGAATCTACTCTCGAACCAACCTTTTCTCTCTTTTCTTCCTTCTTTCTCTCCTTTGTTTCTTTGTGGCTGAAATGGTGAGTGTGGGGACAGTATGGCGGCCCTCTCCCTAAAAATATCACCACATTTCTAACTTTCCTTCGTTGGTGAGTTTGGTCCCTCGACTTTGAACTTTATTTATTTTCTTCCTTCATCGACTTCAAAATAGATAAATAACCGGTGTTACAAGTCCACCCCCCTAAATAGGTTTCATCCCCGAAACCTGTTATCCCTCAAACAAACATGGTAAAGCTGTCTCATTTCTTCTCAGTCTCCCACGTTGACTCGGATCCCTTCCTGTGCTTCCACTGTACCCCGCACAAGAGAACCACTTTATTCCTCGCCATTTCTCTTTTCGGTCGATGTTTGCCGCTGGTTGCTCCACATAATTGAGCCGTTCGTCCACTTCGATATCTTCCAATGGAACAATCATATCTTCGTCTGCCAAACTTTCTCAATGAGATACATGGAATGTCGGGTGAATTCCACTTAACTCATTTGGTAACTCCATCATAGGCCACCTCTCTAACTCGAGCAATGATTCGGAAAGGCCTATGTATCTCGGGCTCAACTTGCCCCGCTTTCGAAACGAATGATACGCATCCAAGGTGAGACCTTCAACATAACCCCGTCACCCACCTGGAACTCATCGGTCTGCGTCGTTTATCGGCATACGACTTCTGTCTATCTTTGGATGTCTTCATGAAGGCTTTGATCTTCTCAAGCTTCTCAGTCGTAGCCTCAATTACCTCGACGCTCCCCAATTGCTTCGACCAATATCACCCCAACAAACGGTGTTCTGCATCTCCTACCGTATAGCATCTCATATGGTGGCATACCAATGCTGGCATGATCTGTTATTGTATGAGAATTCGGCTAACGTAGGTAGTCATCCCAACTTCCCCAAAATCAATCACACATGCCCGAAGCATGTCTTCCAACGTCCTGAATGGTCCTTTCTGACTGACCATCAGTTTGGGGATGATAAGCCATGCTAATATGTAGCCTCGTCCCCATGGCCTCATGGAATTTCTTCCAGAATTTGGATGTGAATCGGGTATCACGATCAGATACAATAGACACCGACACACCATGAAGAGTTACAATTTCTTTGATGAACATCGCCAACTTTCAGATGAATATGTCTCGCGGATCGGTAGGAAGTGAGCACTCTTCGTCAGAGGGTCCACAATCACCCGTATGGCATCATATCCTTTCGGAGTACGCGACAACTTTGTAATGAAATCCATGGTGATGTGCTCCCACTTCCGTTCCAATATATCCAAAGGTTGAATCTTCCCATACGGCTTCTAATGCTAGGCCTTCACCTGTAAGCAAGTAAGGCACTTACTCACATACTCCACCATAGCGCGCTTCATACCCGGCCACCAATAATCTTTCTTCATGTCTTGGTACATTTCGTGTACCTAGATGAATGGATTATCGAGTCTTGTGAGCTTCGTCCATTATCCTCATGCGTAGATCCCAAAAACAAGGAATTCCATACTCGTCCAAATCGGGTTTTAACACCAAGCGTGTTTTCACCCAGTTCTGCGACCAGACCTCTCATCCTCTCAGAGTTAAGATGATCTTCTTTAAGTGTCTCATATTGAAACTCTTTGACTTGCTTCATCACCTCAGAGGTCATGATCAGCTGATATGCTTTCACCCGAATCGGCTCGGACCTCCCTTTCCGCTAAGGGCGTCTGCCCCACATTAGCCTTGCCCGATGGTAATGGATCCACAATCATAATCCTTTATAAGCTCTAACCATCTCCTCTGCCTCATGTTCAGATCTTTTTTCTCGAAGAAGTACTTCAAGCTCTTGTGGTCGGTAAATATGGTGCACTTCGTCCCGTAGAGATAGTGCCTCTAATCTTTTATGCAAAGACCACACTGCTAGCTCCAAGTCATGAGTAGGATATTGACTTCATGAACCTTCAACTGTCAGGATGCATAGGCTATAACCTTCCCTTTTTGCATTAACACGCATCCCACCCCGAGTAGGAGCATCAGAATAACCACCAGATCTTCACTTCCATCGGTAATGACAGAACAGGAGCTTGAGTCAACCTCGCCTTCAGTTCATCGAACGCCTTCTCTTGAGCTTGACCCCATATAAACTTTACATCTTTTTGGGTCAACTTGGTTAGTGGAGAAGCGATCTTAGAAAAGTCTCGGATAACCTTCTATAATAGCCCCCAAACCCAAGAACTACAAATCTCGGATGGCATCTTTGGTGACTTCCATTGCATAACCGCCTCCACATTTTCTGGGTCCACCATAATCCCGTCGGGATTCACCACATGACCCAAGAATTGAACTTCGCACAACCAGAACGCGCACTTAGAGAACTTGGCGTACAACTTCTCCTTTCTCAACGTCTCCAAAACTTCCCGAATGTGACCGCCATGCTCAATCTCGCTCTTCGAATAAATCAGAATATCATCAATAAACACAATCACTGATTTATCCAACATCGGCCAACACACCCGATTCATCAGATCCATAAAAGTAGCTGGCGTATTGGTCAAACCAAAAGACATGACCAAAAACTCGTAGTGATCATAGCGCATGGGAAAAGTTGTTTTAGGGATATCCTGCTCCTTCACCTTCAGCTGATGGTAACCAATCGAAGATCTATCCTTGAAAACCACTGGAACCTTGAAGCTGATTAAACAAATCATCGATTCTCAGTAAGGGGTATCGGTTCTTTATCATCAACTTATTTAGCTCATGGTACTAACTACACATCCTCATACTACCGGCTTTTCTTCTTCACAAACAGGAGCGGAGCACCCCAAGGAGAGATACTCGGTCTAATGAACCCCTTATCAGCAGTTCTTGCAACTGCTCCATCAGCTCCTTCACTTTGTCAGCCAACCTATACGGTGCCTTGGCAACAGGTTTGGCACCTGGTATCAGATCAATCTGAAATCGATCTCTCTGTCAGGTGGCACTCCTGATAAGTCTTCTGGAACACGTCTGGAAAGTCACACGCAACCGGTACATCGGCTAGTTTTGGTGTTGGCGTATCCACATCCTTTACATAGGCCAAGTAGGCACTACATCCACGCCTCATACACTTTCCAGCCACCACCATTGAGATCACTTCGGATCATCGTGACCCGATCCCCATAAATCGTCACCGAACTCCCGTCAGGCGCTGTCAAACGAATCATCTTCTTGCGACACACAATGTTCGCCTTGAAGTCCGCTAACCAATCCATCCCAAGAACCAAATCAAAACCACCCAAGGTCATCATGAATGGTCTAACAAGAAACTTATGACCTCTAGCTCCACATCACAACTCTCTATCATCTCAGAGATCCTGGTAGACTTACCTATGATAGTTTCTACATCAAAAGGCGCATTAACATCGCTACTACTAACAGGCAGCTTAGCATAGAAAGCAGCAGAAATAAAACTTTTACCGCACCCAAATCAATAACACAGAAGCTAAAGTTGGGTTCAGCAGAAACATACCGACACAACGTTAGGGTCCGTCCTACTTCCTTCTGTGTCATGGTGAATGCTATGGCGCTTGCCCTTGGTCCCTCATTCCCCGTCTTCTTCGCCCCCAAACCCTCAGGCCTTCGCTTCTTGCAATCCCTACTCATATGACCCTTTTCACCACAGTAAAGCACCGACCATATGATAGTCCTTGGCTATATGCCGCTCCCCCACATTTGAAGCACACATTCATCCCAACCTATATTCCCCGCTATGTTCTCTCCCACACCTACCACACTTCTTTATACCAGCACTCGATGCGACCACACGGCGGTCGTCCACCCATGCCTTCTTGTTACCCGTCAAGGCATCACCCCGATCAAACCTCTTCCCCTGCCATTTCGGTCACCACCGCTCTTCTTGCCACCTTCCGTCACCACCACCGTCCTCTCATCATACAGTCTCCCTGCCAAATCCACCGCTGACCTAAACGTGCTCGGCTGGCAGCAATCATGTGCCTGCGAATATCCGCTGGCAAACCTTGAATATACCTCTTGATTTTTCAAGACAGAGGTGTCACCTGATCCGGCACCAGACGTGCCATCTCGTTGAACTTTGTGGTGTACTGCTGGTGTGTCATCGTTCCCAAGCCTCCGGTTGCAAGAACTCCCTTTCGACCTTGTCCATTTCCCGATGAGGACAAAACTCCTCAATCACCAACTTTTTCAGCTTAGACCATCTCATCCTCCTAGTGGCCCTGCTACCCTCAGCTTGGACAATGTTGTCCCACCAGCACAAAGCCGAGTCCATAAAAGAGTGGGTAGCGAACTTCACCTTTTGGTCTTCCCAGCACTCGCTGATATCAGGAACAACCTCTATTTCCCTCACCCACCGGTGAGCAGCAACAGTGCTACTTCCATCATCAAAAGTTGGGGGCTTGCATCTCATAAACACCCCATAGTTACAGCCTCGTGCCGCCTCCTGTACAGCTCTTCTTCTTCCTCCTCATCATCAGTTAGAACCGTTTCTTGTTCCTTCCCGTACAGCCTTAATTCAGTTCAGTCACCACAGACTGTAAGATTGTCTGCATGACTTGATTAACTTCTTCCACGACACAGCCTCCTTCACCGAGGCTCTCAGATTGGGGCTCTCGTCGCCACCCTCCGGATGAGGAGTTTCTGGTTCTTCAGGACCACCTTTTCAACTCTGGGTCTCCCTCTCTTGGGTCATGGTTCAGCACCGTGACCTCCACCAAGTGAAGCTCTCGAAGATCTACCACCGGCCATCACACGCACACCAAAAGATTCAAACACCAACACGGTCATCGAGGGAACAGCTCAGTTTATGTCAAGTATAGTAAGTCCCTAATTATAGTGGCCAGTTGTGATGAGCCACTTACTTTACTCTTCATATCCCGAGCATTACCTATCTTGACTACATCAGTATTTAAATCCACAAACAACACATAACCACATACCATGCGCATATAATATCGGTTTACTTTACAAAAATACCTGATGGCACACAACTACTCAAATTGGCATCCCATTCCCTTTTCATCCCATTCTCAGTTTAAGTTAAGGTTTATTTTGAAAATTTACCCATTCACTTAAACTTTGGCTCTGATACTAACTTGTAAGGCCCCGTTCTCGAGATGCTTACAGCTGGTTGATCATCGCACATAAAACATACATTTTAATTTATCTTACTAAAATATTGCAGCGGACACATTCAAAAATGACATCACATTTCATCATAAAAACTTTTGCCAAATAATACATCGTCAATCAGTTCCAAAATACATTATTGCATTATATCACAAAAGCATTAAATAAATGGATGCCATCCCAAAAGAGCTGAGTAACCGCCCGTGCCATCCTCAGCAATCATTACCTGCCAACTGGAAACACATAAAAAGTCAGCGTTGCTGAGTGAGCTCTAGTTTTAAAATAAAACATACTTTACTTTCATTAAAACCATTCTTTACTTTCATGCGATCATACATCGTACGTACACATAGATAATATCATTATAATCTTCTTTGATCTTTCATGCTTCATTCTTTACTTTTCCTTTCCAACAACCATAACCTTACCCTTCTGTTTATGGTACTGGACCTAGGCCTATCATAGACTTTCTATAACGGTGCATCGCACCTCGTGGTCACAGTACCTAGGGTAAAGTTGAGGTGTACTATGCAATACCTTTCTGTTCATGGTTCTGGAGCTAGGCCTATCATAGACCTTCTATAACGGTGCATCGCACCTCGTGGTCACAGTACCTAAGGTATGAATGTAGGTGTACCATTGCCATATGCAATACCTTTCTGTTCATGGTTCTGGACCTAGGCCTATCATAGACCTTCTATAACGGTGCATCGCACCTTGTGGTCGCAATACCTAATGTATGCAGCAATAGTTCTATGCAAATGGTCAATCACAAAGAAAGACCCCGATGTGCATACCATGCTTGCAAGACTTTCTTTACTTTCATTACTCGTTAATGCATGCTTTCTTACTTTATGTTCCTCATTTCTTTATCTTTCACTTTACGTTACAAAATACTTCATTTTGTTCATTAGCATGACATATAAAGCCACAGGAAAGATAAACATATATCATAATAAGGACATAACATACACAGTCATCAACATCATATAGGCAACATCATACATACATAACATGCATTATGCATAAACATGCAACGTCATCATCATGCCCAACATGCTCTCTAAGGCCACAACCGTCATCTTACATGCTCTTACGGGAACCTTTACGTCAAACTTACATATGCACTTTCCCCCGAAAGTCAGAAGTCAAACTACACTTTCCTCGGGTGCAACAGCCCTATTCGGCGTATGGACACCCTCCAGTCGCATGGCCTCCATGCGACTGAACATCATGCGATTGGACTCATATGGATGAACACCCATGCAAATGAACACCCGATCATGCGAATGGACTAATGCGGACGAGCACTATGCGACTGGACCCTCAGTCGCAGACCTCCATGCGACTGGCCCCAATCGTGCGAATTGGCCATCAATCATGCGAATGAACCCCAATCGCACCCCATTTGGCCGTATGGCCTCCAATCGCACTCCAGTCGTCGCCTAGCCCTAGCTAATGCAGAATGCAGTTCCAGCCAAATGCAAACTGCCCTTTTCGACCTCCAAGCTCATCTAAAGCCATTCTAAGCCTAAATCAACCATGCTGGACCTTAGGGATGCATACCACAACACCATTCAAGCACAAACAAGCCCGAAAACGAACTCTAAACACATCACGAAACACACCCAAATGGTCAAACACATACACATACAAAACGGTTTTCTTTGCCTTCTAGCCCCAAAATCATTTGAAAACAGTAAAAGTGGTCCTAGAACTCACACAAAGACACCGAGAAGTAGAGCTTCGCTTTGACTCGCTACCACCTTTTCTCTCTTTTCATCCTTCTTTCTCTCCTCTCTTTCCTTGTGGCTGAAATATGAGTGTGGGGAGAGTATGGCTGCCCTCTCCCTACAATATATATGCCCCGTTCCCAGAAACCTCACAGTTGGTCAATCATAGCATTAAAACATTAAACATTACAATTAAACAAGCTTAAGCAGCATAAATAATTTATCAAAGCCATCACTTCGTTTAAACATTGTTGTTAGCATACATCATCATTGATTGTTTACAAAAGACTTGTATACGCTTATTACAACAGCACAAGAAGACTTGTTATAGATTCAACACACACAGAGTACAATGGATGTCAGACTTTTCCTGCCGAGTAGCTCACCCCGTGTCTCCTCAGCAATAATTACCTGCCACTGAAATGTATAAAAGTCAGCATTGCTGAGTGAGCTCTAGTTTTTAATATAATAAATACTTTCTATATGTTTGTATATGACAATATTTTTTTCTGTAAATACAACTCTGTACTGTATATGCGAGCAGCATCAACTATATGAACAAATATTGTTTGTTCTCTTTACTGTAGGCCTTGTCTGTTCTGTAAACTTTTATCTTTATGTTTCACTTTCTGTATGGACCAGTGAGCAATACCCCAACTATATGCGCGATGGAAAAACGGATGATGGGCCATCTATATCCCTCGAAAGGTCAACTGTATCCCCCAAAAGGGTCAACTATATCCCCCGAAAGGGTCAACTATATCCCCCGAAAGGGTCATTGTATCCCTCGAAAGGGTTCTGTGTACTATGTACAAGGCCAATCCAATCACCCAGGACACGCTGCAAAGGTCCTGCCAATCTCAATTGATTGACCCTATATGCATAATAGGGTAGCTAACTTGCAACACAATTGAGCTAACGACAACATGGTCGTGCACATCCTATAAGCTTGCAAGACTTGTTAACATTTTCATTAATGTTCCTCTTCTTTTCTTTATTGCTCTTTCACTTTATTATTACGATATACTTTACGTTACGACTAATAACATACCACGTAAAGTCACATGCTATAAGTAATAATAATAATAGCAATAACAATAATAAGGAACAATCATAAGTAATCATATCATGCATGAAACATTATCATTAATAAGCCCTTAGTCAACCTCGGTCAAAAACCTAAGGCACAGACTCCAGAAAAATTCTGTAAAAATTTCTAAGTCTTAGGCGTATGGGGACTATTTGGCGCACGAGCCTTGTTCGGGCGTTTCATTATTATGTAAGCGCATCAGCCAACACTTAAAACATTTCACTTTAGGCGCATGAACTATTTAGGCGCATGGGCACTATTTGTGCGTATGAACACTTAGACGCATGAGTAATTCAAGCGCATGGACACTTAGGTGCATGGGCCACTTGGGCGCATGGGCACTATTGGGGCCCATGGCCCTTCTTAGTCGTCCAACTAACATTTCTAGACGCATGGGCCACTGTTCAGGCGCATGGGCTGTACTTTATCATTCTAAGGTAATCTTAGGCGCATGGGCTACTGTTTGGGCGCATGGATTACACTTAATTCTTTCTAAGGCATTTTCAGGCGCATGAGCCTTATCTAGGCGCATGGACCTTCTGTTCAACATATTCCAGTATGTTTTCAACCCAAATCATCAAATCCATCTGTTCTAAGCTTAATGTGGCTATTCTAAACATGAATAACCTATAAGCATTCCAGAAATCACATTTATTCATGCACAATACATATGCGCATACATACTCAAACATTAGAAAGCCATTTAAATACATTTTCAGTCCCAAAGATGTTTGAAAACAAGTAAAAACCGGGGTCTAGAACTCAACTAATGCAACTTGGGTGTTTCTTCCTTTTAACCCGCTTGCAAAGAGTTCAAAACACCTAGAAACAACATCCAAAAACACACACACAAGCACAAACACAACCAATAAGCACATAAGCACATAACCGGATAAAACCCGTCATAAACATGTAAAAACCATGAATTCTTACCTTGAATTCGTTCACTTCTTCTTCTTCCCCAAGCCGAGAGTTTCTGCTCTCCTCTTGCCTTCTCTCTCTAAAGCCCGAATGAGAGTGATGTGAAAAGAGGGTGGGCGGTCCATGCCCACCTTTACACCAACTTTTCAATATTTTTGTCCTTTTTACACTTTTAGTCCCTCCACTTGGACTTAATTACCTTTCTTCTTTTATCTTTATTCTTGTCTTAAAAAAGTCGGGTGGTGTAAAATATCACCACATTTCCAACTTTCCTTCGATGGCGATTTTGGTCCCTCGACTTTGACTTTATTTCTTTTCTTCCTTCGTCGGCTTCAAAATAGATAAATAACTGGGTGTTACACTTGAGCCCAAACAAATTCATGATTTACGCATCATTTGTTGTGCAAGACCATGAAAATGATCAATTCCAGTTAAACTTTTAAAATCCATTGTGTAGAGAAACCAAACTAGTATCCAACTCATATATAAGGAGCTTTTTCTCAAAGTAAAAAAAAGAGTTATGTTTCACATGCATGCCTTCTTCGTATGTCATTAAATACAAAATCAAATTAGTAAGAATATCTTTCTGGTTTTTCAAATGACGGTACCAGTGGTTGTCGATTAAACCCAGTTGAACGGCCGATTAAATAGGTAGTTAGAACAATAAGAGAAAGTTAGCTAAAGACACTAAGTTCTAAAATATTTATACCCCCGTCACACAACGTGGTTTCACCCGTTAGTGTTAGAATATATGGCTTTGACACATTTAACATTTATATGGGTTGTGTGTGTTACTCCCTAATACTTAAGGTATTTAATTTGATGGGAATTAATACCTTACGGACCTAATATGTAAATACGGTGGTTAAAAGATTATTGAGTCAGTTTTGCAATTTAATTCTTCTCTCCTGCGTCTTCTTTACGTACGCATTCTTCACAGGAGAAACCCAAAAAAAACACCAAATATTGTTCCATCACAATAAAGCAAACAAGACTCTTAATCAAGATCATCATGAATTCGTCTTCATCCAATACACGGAAAATTGATTCATCTCTTTCAAGTAAGATTTCCAATTCCATCAATTCATATGATAGATTGATTGGGACTTGTTTAATTGATTCATATGTTAAAATTATACATATGTGGTATCAGAGCCATGTTTTACAAAACTAGTAATTGATTGTATAGAACATCGAGTTTTGTTAATTGTCCAACAAATCGTAAAAATTGTCCACAGTGAAATCTTCATCAAATAAATTAAAATAAAATTAATTCCTTTCTTTCGGTGTTGACTCCGATAATCGATAAAGCATTTTTGATCATCAATAAATATAATGAGTGTTTTAGTAAAAATGGATTGCACATGCATAAATATCACAAATTTTATAATCGATAATCCATAATGGGTAAGTTCAACCATATAGTCAATATGATCTTTTAAACTAATACAATTTCTTATCATTCATGTTTTAATGGAATTGAATAAGTTTTACGTGGATTTGGCTGTGGACAATAGCCTACAAATGATATTGGTTTTCAAATGCTCTTTCTATAAAATCATATAAGTTATTCGTAAAGGTTTATCAAATAAATGTTGTTGATTGCTAAATCGCTAAACCATAATTATAATTTCGGTTTGAAGGATCAAACCTGTGTATGATTCCTAAGTTGATTTTATGAATATTTTGACTTTATGAATTTTAATGACTTAGGCTTTAATGACTTGAATGACCGATCAAACGAAAAGTTGTTCATGTCAAAATTAAGCATTAATACAAGTCATTTAACGTGCATTGTTTAAATTATTAATTCAAGAACCCAGCAGTAATTGGTTTAATAATCTTGAGAATGGAAATAAACATATTTATTTTATTTCACCGATGGTGTTTTGAAATAAATATGTTGAAGAAATTCTTTAATAGAACATTTTAAGTTTAATTGTTAACTAAACCAACGAGATGTTAGTAGTTGAGCATGATGTTTATTTTACTTATAATTTGGTGTAGTAATTGGTCTTTACTTTATCTCTGATATGTTTTATTTTGTATCCTAATTATATTTTGTATAGTCATAACTGAGCATAATATTATTTCTTTACATGCATCAGTATCTACTTTAAGAGCAGGTTCCAGTTATTTGCACGGAATCAAACCTTTGAATGGAAATAACTTTGGTACTTGGATTGAACAAGTCAAGTTGGCTTTGGGATTCATGGACCTTGATTACTCTTTAGACATGATGATCCCCTCCTCTTACCGATAATAGCACGGTAGACCAAAGAAAACTATGATTGGTGGGAGCGTTCTAACAGAATGTCACTTATGGTATGAAGAATTCAATTTCTCCTACCATTAGAGGAGCCATCCTGATTCAAATAAAGCAAAAGCCTACTTAGACTTGGTTGAGGAACAATTTAAAGGTACCTCTAAACTAATGCCGGTATCTTAATCCTTAGAATGCTACCTAACAAGTACAACGGAACTAGTGTGTGCATGAGCATCATGATGATGAATGACATGGCTAATCAATTGAAACTCTAGACATGGAAATCAGTGAAGGTTTTTTAGTTCACTTCATTATGACATCTCTCCCTTCTCAGTTTGATCTTTTTAAGATCAACTATAACACTCAAAAGGAGAAATGGAAGATGAGCGAACTGATTGCCATGTGCGTTCAGGAAGAAGAACGCCTAAAGCTAGAAAAGCCTGATGTTGCTCACCTAACCACTTTTGATCCCATAAAGAAAAAGGGTCCATTCAAAGGCAAGGGTGAAATGGGAAATAAGTCAAAATTCAATAAGTTCTCTACCCCTAGAGCAAGTACTAGCATAACTAAAGGCACTCTTAAATGTTGTTTCTGCCATAAGAAAGGGCATATTTAAAGGGATTGTCCAATGTTTAAAGAATGGCTAGCAAAGAAAGGTTTTGCCCTAAATCTTATGATTTATGAATCATTTAATTTTAATGTTCCTTGTAATACATGGTGGTTTGACTCTGGTTCCACTGTACACATTTCTAATTCTTTACAGGGATTTCGTACAATAAGGAAGCTGGCAAGAACCAGCGGATGGTTAAAGTGGGAAATGGCTTGGTTTTTGAAGTGGAAGGAGTGGTGACTTTCTCTTTAGTTTTGTAGGGAGGCTTCATTTTAAATTTACCCGAAACTTTATATGTACCAACTATTACTAGAAACTTAATTTTGCTCCTAAACTGGACCGTGAAGGTTATGTATTTACTTTAGGAAATGGTAAATGTATTATAAGTTTCAATTCCTATGATGTTGGTTATGGTCTATTGAAGATGGTGATCTTTATAAGTTACGTTTAGATCATAAATTTTCAGAATCTCTATTATGTTATAATGTAGAAGAAAATTTGGTATGTAAAAAGAGGAAAAGAAATATGGAAACTTCATCTAAACTATGACATCAAATATTAGGCCATATCTTACGAGAAAGAATGAATCGACTCGTGAAAGATGAAGTACTACCAGAACTAGACTTTTCTGACTTTGAAGAAAAATGTGTTAAATGTATTAAAGGAAAAATGATTAAGAAAAATAAGAAAGGTTCTACTAGAAGTATGGATTACTTGATTTGGTCCATACTGACATATGTGGTCCTTTCCATGTTGGCATTGGAGGGCTTAAGTCGTTTATTATCTTTATTGACGACTACTCGCGTTACATGTACTTGTATTTAATCCATGAGAAATCCGAATCTTTAGAAATGTTTAAAACCTTTAAGGCTGAAGTTGGGAACCAATTAAATAGAAAAATAAAGGTTGTAAGATCGGATAGGGGTGGAGAATACTACGGCCGACACACCGATGTAGGACAAAGTCCAGGGACTTTTCATGAATTCCTGTAAAAGACATGGTATAATTAATCAATACACCATGCCCGGTACTCCTCAGCAAAATGGTGTTGCTAAAAGGCGTAACCGTACCCTCATGGATATGGTGCGCAATATGTTGGCTAATTGTGATCTCATTGAATATCTTTGGACCGAGGCATTAAAAACAGTTGTCCACATACTTAATCGGGTTCCTTCTAAATATGTTCCAAAGACTCCTTTTGACATATGGACAGGAAGGAAACCTAATCTAAATTATCTTTAAAGTATGGGGATATCTAGCTGAAGCTAAACTCTATAATCCGCAGTCCAAGAAATTAGATATGAAAACCATTAGTTGCTTTTGCATTCGATATCCTCAACGCTCTAAGGGATACCGATTCTATTGCCCTTATCACTCCACCAGAATTGTCGAGACTAGAAATGCTGAATTTCTTAAGATTTCAAGCTTGAGTGGGAGTGATGGTGGTAGGAGAATAGAGCTTCAAGTGGAAACTGAAGAGGCACCGATTATTAATATATTGGTTCCCATTAATCAGGCACTTGAACCATCTATTGATCCACCGGTTTCTCATAATGATAACCTAACAAACACTGAGGAACCATCTACTTCAAACCCCATCACATCTCATGAGATTAATGAACAAATAACTCACAACTCCAACCGCCATTAAGAAGGTCCTCTCGACCCAGGCGACCCATATATTATGATGACTTTGTGACTTACCTTTATGAGGCTGATTTTGATTTGGGTGAAATTGATGACCCAACTACATTTAAAGAGGCCATGAATAGCGACCAATCAACTCAATGGTTTAGTGTCATCAAAGATGAGTTGAAATCAATGAGAACCAATAATGTTTGGACACTTACTGAACTAAATGGTGCTAAGCCTGTAGGTTGTAAGTGGGTCTACAAAACTAAATTAGAACCAAATGGAAACATTGAACGTTATAAAGCACGTTTGGTTGCGAAAGGGTATACTAGAGAGGGAATGACTATCAGGAGACCTTTTCTCCTGTGTCAAGAAAGGATTCCCTAAGAATAGTCATGGCCTTAGTAGCACATTTTGACTTAGAGCTACATCAGATGGACGTTAAAACTGCGTTCCTAAATGGAGATTTGCATGAAGATGTGTTCATGAAACAACCAGAGGGTTTTGAGCCAAAAGACAAAGAGCACATGGTATGCAAATTGAATAAGTCAATTTATAGGTTGAAGCAAGCATCTCGACAATGGTATATTAAATTTGATGATGTTATGAAAAAGCATCACTTCACTAAAAACCAAGTAGATCAATGCATTTATCTAAAATGAGTGGGAGTAAATTTATTATACTTGTTTATATGTCGATGACATCTTACTAGCAAGTAATAATTTAGACATGTTGCATGAAATTAAAAGATTATTATCCACTAATTTTGAGATGAAATATCTCGGTGAAGCCTCTTATGTCATTGGCATCGAAATACACCGAAATCGAAGCAATGGGACATTAGGACTATCCCAAAAGGCATACATTGATCAGATACTTAAAAGATTTAATATGCAACATTGTCCCATCTATTGCCCATGTAGTAAGGGTGATAGTTTTGGGTCTTATCAGTGCCCTAAGTCAGAGGCAGCAGTTGAACAAATGAGACTCATACCATATCCTTCCGTTGTAGGAAGTTTAATGTATGCTCAAGTTTGTACTCGTCCTGATATCGCTTATATAACTGGCATGCTAGGCCGATATCAATCAAATCCCGGCCAAGATCATTGGAAAGCTACTAAAAAGGTGTTGCGATATTTACGTGGAACAAAGGAGTACATGCTGACTTATAGGAGATCAGATGATCTTGAAGTTATCGGCTATACGGACTCTGATTTTGCGAAATGTAAGGATGAAAAAAAGTCCACTTCAAGATACATTTTTATGCTATAAGGAGGGCCCATTTCATGGAAGAGTCATAAACAGCAGTTGACTACTACATCGACTATGATTAAGGGACTGAAAGTTGTTAATTCCATACAAAGGCTGATGAAAATTTATTGTGATAACAGTGCAGCAGTGAGCTTTTCAAATAGTAATAGCTCAAGTGGTGATGTACTATATCTCGACACAAAATATCTGTTTGTACGAGAGCGAGTGCAAGATCAAAGTGTTATTGTTGAATATATCAGCACACATGACATGTTAGCGGATCCACTTACTAAGGGTCTACCGCCTAAAATATAAACTGATCATGTACTTAATATAGGTTTTAGGCAAGGCCTTTTATAGATGTCATGTAAACACGTTTATGATATTATTTTCTTACTTCACTCGAATGTAAAGTTTGTCTATATTTATGATTGTATGTGCACTATGATGTTTACTTTAGACAAACGTATTGTTACCACCAAACCTATTATTTGAGATAATGTCATTGTTATAATTGATAGGGGTCTTGCATTGATAGTAATGTTATCGACTGTATCGATTTGCTTGATATTATCATAAAAAGGTTTAATGATTCAAGTTAATCACTTGGCCAATTAAGGATATATTATAATGTATATTTACTACACACACATATATGTTTAGTAAATGGTCTTACAACCAACTGGGAGAATGTTAGAAATATTTTTATATGGCTTTGACCATTTAACATTTATATGGGTTGTGTGTGTTACTCCCTAATAGTTAAGGTATCTAATTTGATGGAAATTAATACCTTAAGGACCTAATATGTAAATATGGTGGTTAAAAGTTTATTGAGTCAGTTTTGCATTTTAATTCTTCTCTCCTGCGTCTTCTTTATATACGCATTCTTCACAGGAGAAACCTAAAAATAACACCAAATATTGTTCCATCACAATAAAGCAAATAAGACTCTTAATCAAGATCATCATGACTTCATCTTCATCCAATACACAGAAAATTTATTCATCTCTTTCAAGTAAGTTTTCCAATTCCATCAATTCATATGATAGATTGATTTGGGACTTGTTTAATTGATTCATATGTTGAAATTATACAACAGTTAGTACTAAATAGATCTTAAAATTAAATCGAGCTCTTACTCTCATGTCACCTAACTAGTTTAATCTTTATCTTTATTTCCTCAATCAACAAGTCAATCCAATATATTAAACATATATTGATAACACTAAAATTATAAAGATGTGTTGTTGGTTGCAACTTTGGTCGATATATGATATGTACAAGCTGTCGTGAAAGAGGTGTAAATCCTCTATACAAACATATGCATAAGGCTTGCAATAATATGGGTCTTTCTTTCAGTTTCTTATACTTTTAGGTTAATTGAATTGCATGTAGGAGGTTAGAAATTAGTGGGCCTTATCGTCTCCTCCATTTCCTTTTTTTTCCTGTATCCATGTTTGTAAGCCTATTAATAGGCAGATGACTTTGTTTCTTAAGCAAGAAATAAATATCAATTAAACTCTTGAATCTTTCTAATTTGCTTTTTATTCATCTTATGTTGGTTTCTTGTCTAAAACCCAAGAGGCATACCAGTTGACACCAATTTATTGGTTATTTAGAACCAACTTGTTTAGAACAAGATCTACTTTTTTGCTAAAAAAGACTAGAAAATCTATTTTGACACTTAAACAAATGATATAAGTTCTTGACATTAAAGATGTGGAACTACTAATACTACTAAATTTGACTTGAACAAGTCTATTAGCAAATAAAAGCCAGCAAAATCAAAGTGTACAAAGGCAAGTGAATGATTATGAGAAGTAAACTATTATGGGTTCAAGAAAAACAAACAAGTCTATGAGATATAATAGTGAAAAGCACTACATAGTCATTGACAAGATGGGGTGTGTGTGGTGGTGGTACTGGTTAGTGGTGGTGAGAAGTGCTGGTGGTCTTCCTTTATCTTCCACACTATCTTTGGAAGACTACACTTGAGCTCCAATACTTCATAAGTTTTGATAACTTTGGAAGTTTTAGAGACTGGACCTTCGGAAGATCTTGCATCCACTACAACAGACTTCAGTACTTCGAAAACATTTCTTTCTTTCGAGGCCAATTTTTATTCCAAATGGAAGTTTTCACTTGTCTTCTTCTTCACTTTGGAGCTTTTGGAAGGAAGATATTTTCTTTCCAAAGTTGTCTTCTTCTTCTTCTTCTTCTTCTCCTTCTTCTTCTTGGAGGATTTCTTCTTAGTCATATGGATAGTGCTTTTGGGATTGTAGATGAAATTCACAAAATAAGAAGTAATAACACATGATACATTTAGTTGGCTCCTTTTAAGAGTCTTCTTTAGAGTAGAAGGATGAGGTTGATCACTTTCCACTTCCATCTTCATATTCATAGATGATGCAACAAGCTTCTTAGGGTGAGGTTTGCTTTTTAAACTTGATGGTCAAGACTGTGCGGTGGTGCACATTTGATCAGCCTTATTTCTTGATCGGGATGAGTTGGACATGAACTTGGACTCCTGGTACTAGAGTCCATGGTTGAGTCTTCATTTTCACCACTTCAAATCCAATAGTGATAAAGACTTGTTCTGCTTGAAATTAAGCGTGGCATTGATTTCTTGGGCTTTATTTGATTTTCTCTTAGCTAACCTGATCAAGTTATTTTTTTAGACTTAGTCATCCCTAATTCTTTCTTTTCCTAGGAGAATAATGGCCCTTTTTAGGATAATCCTCTCCACTCACCTCAGATCCATTTCAATATCTCCTCTTAAACTTCATCCTCTTCTTGAATGGGGTCAATGAGAGGAAGCTCATCTTAATAAGTTTCACACCTTGGAGATCTTATAGATAGTAGTGTTTATGGAGGAGCTATCTTAGTAGATCCTAGTCTCTATTTATTCTGATAACAAATCTTTTTATGCAAGGATGATGATATAATGTTCTTAAAGGTCTCTTCTTCAAAAACACGTTTTTCTACCCTATTTTTCCTGATCACAAGCTCAGCCTGGTATTCAGTTAGATGGTAATTAGATCTTTATTTGAGTTTTGTACTTTGTATGCTCATGCTTAAGATTTAAAATTGTTTCTCTAGATTTTCTAGTCTAATTTTAATATCTTTTTCAGCTTTTTTTAAAATCAGCTTTTATAATATTTACGTAGTCATGGTGTGATCTTATTTCCAAGTTATAGGAGTTGTATCTATTTACTTTAGAAATACATCCAGGAGTACAAAAATGTTCTAATACCTTGACATCTTCATGATCAGCATTAGTGCTTAGTTTGGAGAAAAATCTTCAACCTGAAAGCTATAGTCAAAGCCTACTTCTTTAACAGAAACTGTAGCTTGTTGCTTGGGCTTCCCATTATATGGAGCTCCATCACTGTAGTTTGGTTTGAATTGTGCTTGGTCACCATTTTTCATTGGTGTCTGCAGTCTCTAGCAAAGTGACCCATTTGGTTACAATTGTAACACTTCACCTGCTTTTATCCAGTCCAAACTTTTCACTAGTTGCACTACGGGAAACTTTCTACCTGTATTTTGTAGAACTTCTTGGCCTTGTAAGTGAGAAGAGCTATTGCTGAACAATCTTCATGTACTCTAGATCAACTAGGAATGGGCTTCCTTAGATGTAGCTCTCCTTTGGTGTCTCTGGTAAGATGAATAAGGACCCTTTTGTGAGTTTTTAGGGTAGTAGATAAGATGATATTATGGTTCTCTACAATTCCTTTCAACCATATGAAGGGCTAACTCTACTGATTGTTGGAAGAGTTGACTGATGGATTTTGCATGTTTATCTTCATCTGGTATCCATTGAGAATACAATACAACTCTGCAAGAGTAATGATTTTGAGGTTTTAAGTTCTCTTAATGACCACACAATGGTGTGCTCATTGTCTAGGAAGAGAGAATATGGACTTCCTTAATGTTCCTTGTAAGGCCCCGTTCCCGGGACGCTTACAACTGGCCAATCATCACTCATAAAACATATAATTACAGTAACTTGAAATAAACATTGCAGCGGAAACGTTTCAAACAACATTTTCATTACAAATGTTTTTGCAAAATAATACAATATTCGTTACTCAATTTCATTTGTTCGCATTACAATGCAAAAACATTAACAAAAGAATGCCATCCAAAATGCCAAGTAGCTGCCCCCTGTGTCATCCTCAGCAATGCTCACTTGCCAACTGAAAAAATGCATAAAAAGTCAGCATTGTTGAGTGAGTTCTAGTTTTAAGTAAAACATACTTTACTTTCTTAAAACCGTTCTTTACTTTGCATGCGATCACACATCATACGTACACTAGCTAATATCATTATTATCTTCATCATTCATTCATCAACTTTCATTTATTATGCTTTCTTACTTTCATTCATATGTTCATCATTACTTCTTTTCATTCCATCATAACCATTAACTTTACCCCACGTCATGCATAAAGCTGGTACTAGGTCGGGGTCTATCATAGACCCCCCGTATGGCGCACAGCAGCCTGGCCACAGTATTTGGGGTAAATTCAGGTGTACCTGCAGGATCGTTGAAGGGTTAGTTACAACACAATAACACAAAGAGGAGATTAACTAACTTTAATCAAACAGTAAACTGGATTAACCAAGTGTTGAGATACTAAGAATACAAGTAATGCAGGAGACAAAGAACATAAAGAGCACAAGTGTTTGGTTTTCAAGAATGCAGTATATTGACTTCTCTATGTTCTATTACAAGTGTTACAAAGCATATTCGAAAGATACACAAACATGAGATACTTATACTACATCCTACAACTGGCTATACTTTGAAAGCCAGCTGGATACAATTGACTAGACACAAAAAAAATCAATTGTAGAGTCAAAAGGCAGATTGCCTTTTGACTTGTGACTATGACATGCCATAGCTCACATCCTTATCTATTACAAAAAGGATAAAGTACATAAAGTAGAAAGTTACAGACTTAAGACCTCAATGTACAGTTACCAAAAGCATGGACCTTTTCATCAAATCATGTAAGTTGGTGACTTGCAGAGTTGCAGCGGAAAGGTGTCCAGCTTTATGGAACAGTACATCAGATAAAGCATGTTACTAAAAGTCTTCGGAAGAAATCTGTCTTCATGAACTTGAAGCTTCGGAAGACTGTCTCTGAGGCTTTGGAAGACTTCATGTTTGGCTTCGGAAGATATTGGTCTTGGCTTTGGAAGATTTCACACTTAGAGTATTTCTGTTGCACATGTGAAACTTCCGAAGCATTCTTCTTTAATGCACTTGTGCAGTATGCAGGAAAGACTAAAGATGTTTAGGTTGCATCAGCCTCTTCATTAATCTCTACAAACTCCCCCTAGGCTGATCCTACCAAAACCTTTGAAAACTTCAAATATTACAGTCCTCATTAGGATGATCACCATTCCTTTCTTCATAAGATGATCAGGATCCTTCAGGCTGTCAAAGTGTCTTCTCATGTCAAAGAGGTCATGCAGAGGCAACTGAAACATATCTTGCCATGTATAATTGTCTTCAATGCCTTGATCTCTAATAACATGCCATCTTTCTGTTTGTGGGGTATGTCCAAGCCAAGATGGGTCTTCCTGTTGCTAGAGAGCTACTGAAGTTGGAGTTGATTGAGCATCCTCTGGCTGCACATCCTCAGGCTGTTTTGATTCATCCTGAGGTTTAGAAGGGGATGCACGCTTCTTCTTCTTCTTAGACTTTGGTCTAGAAGCCATCCTCTTTTTTCTCTTTCAAATTTTAACTGAGAAGACTGGCTGCAGCACCAGATTGATCTTCACTGTCTCTCTCAGTTGGACTTCCTCTCTCTCAGGTTCAGATGGAGGGGAGGTTGACCCTACTGTGGATCAGAAGATGAAGCTTGCTGAGCATTAGCAGGAGGTCCGGGTTGTGTTGTGTCTGGTTTTCAACCTTAACCTCCACTTCAGGTGGAGCCTGACTTGGAGTGGAGTGTAAGTCAGTGAGCTCTCCACTCTTAATCTTCTGCTTGATACCCTGATATGCTCATCCATAGTGGATAGAGACATGGGTCCAAGTCTCCTTCCGAAGAATCCATACAGCTTCAAGAAACTCATCATCCTCTGCCTATCAGCAGACTTCTTCATGCTCTTTTAGATGATGACTCTTGATTTTGTAGCTTCTTCTTAGCTTCTCTTGTTGTCTTCTTCTCTTGTCTTTGCTCCTCTTTCTTATTTCAAGCTCAAGTTGTTTTTCACTCAAACTCAATAATATAGCATAAGGGAAGGGAGATGCATCTGCCTGATAGAGGCCTGTGGCACTCAGGTAGTAATCATCTTGATTCTATCTTCTTCCTTATCTACCTAAGGTTCTTGTTGAATCACATCCTCTTGTTCAGGACTTTCTTGAACTGGTGAGAGGGAGGCATACCTTTGTACAGTTTTTTCTTCTCTCTTCTTTGACTTGTACTAGGAGTTTTGCATCTTCTGCTTCCTTCTTCTCTCTTGACCTTTCCAGGTCAACCAGTTCATTCAATTCATCCAAGAGGAGAGAAATGACACTATCTATGTCATAGTTTCTAGTCTCAGATAGTTAATCCTGACTGCCCTTAACTCATCATTCTGAGTATCTGGTCTGGGAGCAGCCCTGATTGCAGACTCCATGAGTCTTGGAGACTCAGCAAAGGAACTTTCTCCTCTTAGCCTCCTTTTCCTCTCTCTCTCTCCTCCTCCTCAATCTCCTCAGATGTCATCCTTTTTCCCATTGTCACTCACAGACCTTTGTGACTCAGGGTGGAGAGAGCTTTGGCCTTTATTGCTTGTTGCAGCATCTGAGCTCAGGCCAGAGAGAGGTTGAGAAGCACCTTCACCAGCAGGTGTCTCAAAAGAAATATGGATCTCTGTAGCAGTTTGAGATGATGAGACAGGGCTCTCAGGTTCTGTCATTGGGCCTTCAGTGAAGGCTTCCCCTATGAAGCTATTCTTAGGGTCTTCCTCAACATCCAGTTGACCGATGACATTGTCTGATTGCCTAAGTCTTCTTCTTAGGCTGAACTCTGCAGTGATCCTGTCTTGGATTTTTTTAGCCAGTCTGTCAGCTTGTCTTGATTGGCTTGGGTTGACAAGTGGCATGTTGACTAGATCCAGACCTTCATAGTAGTCCAAGGTCTGAAAATTGTAGACTTCTTGCTGTCCTTGAACTCTTATGATGATGAGGGCCTTCCTGTTGTTGTCATACCTCCACCCAATGATGTGATTGAAGGATGGTGAAGGTGACATAGCCCTTGGTATCTCATCCTCAAACAGACTCTGTATGAAGGAGTCTGTGTAGTCCACATCAATGTGAACTAGTGGAGGTTGCTGAGAATGCACAGCTGCAAGTAAGGATGGTGAGTCCTCAATGTCCACTCTTTCTGAAGAACTCCCAGGTTTTGTGACTGTAATGACTTTCTCCCCTTTTTTGGTAGCATCACCCACTTGCATAGGTGAGCTGGAAGATAGGTCAATCACATTCACAGGTTCTTGTGTTCCTGGTTGAGCTCTCCTTAAGGGTCTCCCAGCTAGTTTTTCCTTAAGATATGAAATCTCAAGTTGCTGATCATTGATCCTATTGTGTAAGGTAGTCACCTGAGATTCAAGGTGACTGACCTTAAGAATAAATAGGTGCATGTTTTGGATAGTTTTTGCACTTTTAGTCTCAGATCCCCCTCATCTTCATCAGAAGAATCACTGGGGTGGAAAAGATTGGACCAGAGTCCTTTCTCTCTGACCAGTTCTAAGTTCTTGGCTACTGGATTTCCTCTGCTCACTGACAGTCTCAGTTGAGATGTCAGTGGGCTGAGTTGCCATGGTTGAGGTCTTAATGATGTAATCACTTTCAAAAGTGAGAGCCTCTTCCATATGGACATCCTGAACAGGTTCAGGAGTGTCCATCTCAGCTGTAGGTGACTGATGTGGATAGATGTAGGAGACTCAGGAGTACTCATCTCTCTTTGAGTAGAGGAAAGAAGAGAGATTCATTATACTCATTGAAACCTATATCTTCATCAGTATAGAAATCAAGGTTGAGAATTGGTTGTTGAGATCTATAGGCTGGGGATGGTAACTGTCCCCTAAAGGTTGATCACTTGAGTGTTGAGACTCAGGGTGATGGCTTAAGTCAGTAGGGCTAATGAGCTCATCAGGCTGAGCATGAGGAACCTCATCACTGATTCTTAAAGAGATGGGAGTGGTCTGCTCCTCAGGAGAAGTGGGAGCAGCCAGTTTACTTCTTCCTGTACGGTTGAGTATATGGGGGCCTCCATAGACAGAATAGTCTGAGCAGTGGTTCGTTTGGATTTTCTTTGGTAGGTGATGGAGATTTGAGGCTGTGCAGGTGGTTCGGAAGTAGCAGGTGTGGGTTCAACACTAGCTTGTGCTGCTAGGTTGTCACCTTGAGCAATGAGCTCTAACATTTTTGGGACTAGGGTTGTTTCTACCCCAGAGAATCCAACAGTGGACTTTCTTAGTATTTTAAAGATGACGGGCTTCATCTGTCCCAGATTAAGAATGTTACCTGTTTCCTTAACTGTGAGCCCAGTTCACAGTTAAGAATGTACTGGACATATCTAGGAAACATGTAATACTCTAAGGAGTCTAAATTAGCAAGCAAATTGTATAAAAAACTGAGAGTATCTGAATTTGACCCCTTGAACCATTCCATGGATTATGAAGGAGAGATCCTCAGGAATCTGGTCCTATCCACCATGCGTTTGATAAGCTGTGGATAACACATGGAGCAGGAATCTCCATTGAGATGAGACCTTCCATTTCCTGAAGGTCTTTACAAAGAAATCTCCCTCATACCCCATCTGCTCAAAGAATGATTGACAGCTTGTTTGGGAAAACACCTCACCTTCTTCATATCCAGCTGAAGATGTCAGTTGATGATGGTCGGAGTGATGAAGATTGTTCTCCCTGCACTGTGGCAGACAGTGCCTTCTCCCCATCCATAATGACCTCTTGGCAGGTCTTCCAGAATTCAAGAAACTGATCCTCATAGAGGGAGGATCAAGGTTAGGAGGTGAAGTAGTTTGATAGATTAGGAAACAGCAAACCTCTAGAAATAAGGATCTTTCTCAAAGCTTAACAGAGCAACCTGATTATGCTATCTGTGTAGCTGCAGTAAAGTTGGGATCATTTCTGTGAGCAAGGTTGGCCATTTGAAGTAGCTTAAGGACGAAGAAAGAAGAAAGAAAGAAATTTCAGAGAGAAATTTGGGTTTTAGTTTTGGAGGAAGAACAGATGATAGAGAGGGGAAACCGTTGGGTTTATATGTGAGAAGGATTTCAGATAAAGTTTAATGAAAGAGGATAAACTTTGAAATCCGTATGTCGGTCCCACCTCTGAAAAAGTAGTTTACTTTTGCTCAAAACGTAGTTATCTTGGAAGTCTAAAAGCTTCCGAAGGTTAATTATCTTCGGAAGTTATAATTAAAAAGCTTCCGAAGCTAAAATGACTTCAGAAGAATTTCCTGAGAGGTTTGAGAATTTTGCTTCGGAAGAAAAATTAAAACTTGAGTGCTTCGTGTATAAACTAACAAAGCTTCTAAGAGTTAATTTTGCTTCGGAAGTAAATGGTCCTTGAAAATGACTAATTGTCTGAGACAAGTATTTATTTTGAAGGCATGATTTACTTCCAAAGTTAAAAGCATAACTTCCGACGTATCAGAAATTTTCAAAAATCTAGGAAGGAAGTCTTCAAAAAGAAATTTTTCATCAAAGAAAAGAAAACATGAGCTTAATGAAAGTGATGAACTAGACAACTTAGGACATACATATTTTTTTAAGAAATAATAAGAATTAGTTTTAACAAAGATCTACTCAAGGTTGATCATCCCAATAGCTTATATAAGATTTAAATCTCTGTTCACAAAAGCCTTTGTAAACAGATCAGCATATGTTCATCTGTGTGAACCTTGACTAGTTTAACTAATCCCTTTTCATAGTTATCTCTTATTAAATGATACCTGATATTGTGTGCTTTGTTCTTGAGTGTTGCACAGGGTTTTCTGTGATTGAGATAGCACTGTTGTTGTCTATGTGAATGGGAGTCTCCTTGAAGTTTAACCATAGTCCAGCATCTGATTTGAATCCAAAGTACTTGCACAGCAGCTTGCAGCAGCAATGTATTCAGCTTCAGCAGTTGATGCAGAGACATAGGATTGTTTCTTGCATTGCCATGAGATAGCCCTTCCACCAAGAAATTGACATCCCCCAGATGTAGACTTTGCAGTCATGTTGCAACCACCATAATCACTATCGTATAGACAGATTGAAGTCAAAATTCTTAGGATACCATAGTCCAAGTGTTGATGCACCTTTGAGGTATCTTAGAATCCTTGACATTGATAAGGTGAGACATCTTAAGGTGGCTTGATATCTGCACAAATACATGTAG
Organism: Flaveria trinervia; assembly: GCA_025506515.1. NCBI lineage: Eukaryota > Viridiplantae > Streptophyta > Magnoliopsida > Asterales > Asteraceae > Flaveria > Flaveria trinervia. The sequence continues at coordinate 33,062 of JACCIX010001259.1, read as the reverse complement.
CAAACATAATATCAGGCCTGCTAGCAGTAAGATACATAAGAGACCCAATCATAGCCCTATATAAATGCTCATCTACACACTCCCCCTCAAGATCAGGACCAAGAGAGTGGTTTCTGGCTATGGGTGTCTTAGCAATCTTACAGTCAGTCATATTGAACCTCTTGAGTATGTCCTGAACATACTTTGACTGACTTATGAAGATGCCATCTTCAAATTACTTCACTTGAATTCCCAGAAAGAAATTGAGTTCCCCCATGGCACTCATTTCAAATCTGTCTTTCATCAGCTTCTCAAAGTCTTTGCAGAGCTTTGGATTAGTTGACCAAAGATGATGTCATCCAATATACTTGAACTAGCAATATGTATTTTCCTTGTCCTTTGATGAAGAGAGTTCCATCTATAGTAACCTCCTGTATCCATGTTTATAGAGATACTCAGACAGTGTCTCATACCACTTCCTGGGTGCCTGATGCAGCCCATAGAGAGCTTTGTCAAGCTTGCAGACATAATCAGGATGATCAGGATCTACAAAACCAGGTGTTTGTTTGACAGAAACCCTTTCATCTATCACTCCATACAAAAAAGCACACTTCACATCAAGTTGAAAGACCTTGAAGTTCTTGGATGCAGCAAATGCCAGGAATATCCTAACTGCTTCTAATCTTGCCACTGGAGCAAAGACATCAGTGTAGTCAATCCTTCTTCTTGTGTGTATCCTTGAAAAACCAGTCTAGCTTTGTTCTTGATGATGATGCCTCTATCATTTCTTGTTCCTAAACACCCATTTGGTTCCAATGGTAGTCTTCCCGGAAGGAAGAGGACAAAGGTTCCAAACTTTCTGCCTTTTGAATTGAAGCAGCTCTTGTTGCATAGCTTACCCAACTTCCATCCTTTAGAGCTTCATCAATTTCTTTGGCTCTATCTGGGATAGAAAACAAGAGTGAAGACAAACATTTGCTTCATGGGTTTGTCCTCTTGTCTTTACCACTGAGACAACATCTCCAATGATGTTTGTGGTAAGATGAGACTTGTGGATCCTAAGCTGAGGGATCATAGCAAGTTGTTGAGAAAGATCTAAATTAGAGAAATTTAGATCTGGCATGGAAGTTTCTCCCACCACATCAGTACACTTTTCAAGTGAAACTTGATCCAAGCAGTGTGTGACATCATTGATGTTCTCATTAATGGTGTGGTTAATGGCATCAAGAAATTCTATGTCACTATCACCACCACCATTGTTGTCTTCCACAATTGAGGTGTTCTTATCTGGTTGTAGAGCCTCTGAGCTGGAATTTGAAGGCATAGCAGATGTATCAGCTGAATTTGTCATTGTTGGGCTGACAGAAACCTCATTTGCAGAAGTGGTTCCAACTGGAGCTGAAGATATATGTCTTGAGGATCTTCCTAGCTCAAATCTTGGATCAGGATCATCTGTAAATTTGCTGCAGATCTTGAAACATTCTCACAAGATTTGTTAAAACAGTTGGTAAACAAATCAAGATCAAACAACCAATCCGGACAAAACCAGCAACACAGGGTGTGTGTTCATTGAAAGTCACATTGGCTGACTCCTCAACAATTCTAGTTCTGAGATTGTATACTCTATAAGCCTTAGCTTGGGAAGAGTATCCAATAAAGTGTCCATCATCTGATTTCTCAGCAAACTTGGCAATTTGATCTTTGGTATTCAAGATGGTACAAGGACATCCAAATGACCTAAGAAAACCAATGAAAGGTTCCTCTTATGCCAAAGTTCATAAGGAGTCTTGTCATGAGTCTTAACTACTAAACTCTTTTCTGCACATAGCAGTAGTGTTGGCTGCCTCTGCCCAGAAGGTGATGGGCAGTTTAGAGTCAGTAACATGGTTCTTGCAGCTTCAATCAGTGTCATGTTCTCCTCTCAGCAACACCATTTTGCTGAAGAGTCCTGGGAGCACTGAATTGTCTTGTAATACCCTTTTAATCGCAGAATGTATCAAGGATATGGTTCTTAAATTTGGTTCCTTGATCACATCTTATGATCTTGACTTGTGATCAGATTGATTCTCAATCTTTAAGATGAAATTCTTCAGAATCTCAGGAGTCTCATCCTTAGTTCTAAGGAAGAAACCCAAGTGAATCTTGTAAAGTCATCTATGATCACTAGACAGTATAAGGTCCTTCCTAAACTCATTACAATGGTGGGGCCAAAGAGATCCATATGTAACAAGTGTAGGGGTGTAGTGATGGAGTTCTTTCCTTAGGCTTGTGAGATACCTTATGTTGCTTCCCTTTCAGGCAAGCAACACAGTGGTCATCACTTGTAAACTCTTTCTTTGGCATTCCAGTTACCAAATCATGCTTAATTAACTTATTCATGTTCTTAAAGTTTACATGGCACATTCTTTTATGCCATAGGAAAGACTCATCACTATTGGCTTTAGATAGAAAGCATGAGACTTCTCAGAGGGAGAGGTTTCTTGCAAATACATCTTGTACATGTTCCTTTCCTGGGGGCTCTAAGCAGAATATGCTCATGAGGAATAACACACCAGGCTTAAGAACAATGCACTCATGCTCAGTAAAGAGCATGTTATGACTCTGATCAAAAATTGAGATACACTCAGAAGATTGTATCCAAGCTCCTTTACAAAGTTTACCTTTTCTATGCTGAGCTTACCATTTATGACCTTGCCCCTTCTAGAAATGTAACCACCTTCATCTCATCCAAAAGCAACTGGTCCTCCATCAATCCTTTCAAAGTTCTGGAGTAGTGACCTATTGCTTGTCATGTGCCTGGAACAGCCACTGTCTATGATCCAGACATTTCTGTCTGTCTTCAGCTGTCCCTACACAAAGAGAATGATTAGTTACATCTGGAAACCCAAGCCTTGCTTTCTTGGGCTCATTTACAGAAGGTAATTCAACAGTAATAGATCCTATGGTTGTATTAAGGGGATCTTGAGCTGTTGTTGATGGAAATCTAGTCACTTGGTCTTTCTTAGACATCCAAACACCTTTGGAGTCTTGGACTTGACCTTCAAAACTTTAGAAGTTTTGGAACTTCAGAAGTTTTGATGACTGAACTTCGGAAGATTCTGCAGGCACTGCAGCAGACTTCAGTGCTTCGGAAGAACTCCTTTCTTCCGAGACCAAATATTCTTCCGAAGAGAATTTTCCACTTCCCTCTTGTTAGATTTAGAATCGAAGGAAACTGGTTTTCCTTCCGAAGCTTGAATCTTCTTAGAACTCTTTGAAGCCTTTGTTTTGGCCATATGGACAGTACCTTTAGGATTGAAGGGACAATCCTGGCAATGTGAGTGGTGCTGTCACACATACCACAATTCATTCTTTTTCACAAGAGCCTTGTTTGGAATAGGACTGTCTTTGGTCACATCCCTTCTCCACCTCCACCTTTGCAGATGATCAATCCTCTTGGGCTGAGGATGTGCTTGGAGTTTGATGGTCCAGGCTGTGCAGCAGTGGTACACAGCAGATCACTCTTCTTCTTGCTGCTGAGATGAGTTGAACAAGAACCAGAACTCTTAGCAGAGAGTTTTGGTTGATGTCTTCAGTCCCTACCACTTTAAACCTATAGAGATAAAAACTTGTTTCTGCTTAGAGTCAAAAGTAGCCTTGATCTCTTGAGCCTTCCTTGCCTTTCTTTTGCTCTTCCTGATCAAGTTCTTTCTCATGGACTTGGTCATCACAGTCTTCACTTTATCCTCAGAAGGATAGTGGCCCTTCTTGAAATCCTCCTCTTCATTCTTTGCAGAGGAATTCTTCACTATCTCTTCTTCATCCTCTTCACTCATGGGATCTATAAGAGGAAGCTCATCTTCACAAGTTTCACACCTAGGAGATCTTACTGACAAGATTGTGTGTGGAGGAGCTATCTCATTGATCCTAGTCCCTGCCTATTTTGATAGCACACTTTGTTGTGCAGGGATAAGGATATCATGTTTTGAAGGTCTCCTCTTCAAGAACACTCTTTTCTACCCTGGCTTTGCTGATCACAAGCTCAGCCTGGCACTCAGTTAACTTGGTTATGAGATCTTTAATTTGAGTCCTAAAATCTGTGTGTTCATGTTTTAGAACGAAATGGTTTCTCTAAGTCCTTTATTTTCAGCTTATAATCATTTTCAGACTTTCTAAAATCAGATTTTAAAATGTTTAAGGACTCAACATCAGATCTCAGTTCCAAGTTGTAGGACATGTATCTGTTAACTTTAGCAATGCATTCAGGAGTACAGAGATGTTTTAATACCTTGGCTTCATCATGATCAGCCATCAGTGCTTGGTTTGAAGAAGCATCTTCCACCTGAAAGCTCCAGTCAAAGCCACCTTCTTCAACAACAACAGCAGCTTGCTGCTTGACTTCTCATTATGAGAGCTTTGTTAGTGTAGTTTGGTCTGATTGTGTTTGGCCACCATTTGTTCTAGGTTCCTTACACTCTCTGGAAAAGTGGCCCATCAAGCTACAGTTGTAACACTTGACTTTGCCTTTGTCCAGTCCAAACTTTCCACTATTGCATTGCTTGGAAACTTCCTTCCAGTCCTCTTGTAGAACTTCTTGGCTCTGTGAGTGAGAAGAGCCATCTGCTGGACTATTTCCATGTATTCCAGATCATCTGGATGGATACAATCTAGGTCTTCAAGAGTGAAAAGAGAGTTACCACAACTTTCATCAGAAGACACAAAAGTTTGAGAAGAGCTTGTCTCTTGGAATGGGCTTCCTTGAGTGTAGTTCTCCTTTGGTGTCTCTAGGAAGGTGATGAAAGGACCCTTTGGTGAGTTGTCAGGGTAGCATAAGAGATTATATTTGGGCTCTATCTTATCCTTTTCAACCATATGCAGGGCTGAACCCATTTGATTGTTGGAGTTGCCAGATGAACCTTGCCTATTCATCTCCATCTGGTAGCCACTGAGAATCCCATATAACTCTGTTAGAGTAAGAGTTTTGAGATTTTCAGTTCTCTTGATCACCACACAGTAATGTGTCCACTCCGAGGAAGTGAGGACATGAACTTCTTACAATGTCTCTATTTTCAAGAGAAACTCCTCCATCCATTAGGGTATCCACAATCTCAACATACCTGAAGTACTGCTGAGTCATGGTCTCACATGTTTTGAAGGTGAAGTTTTCAAACTGCTGCTTCAGGAGATCCTTCTTGTTCTCCTTGGCTTCAGAAGAACCCTTATACATCAGTTTAGTGCATCCCATAGCTGCTTGGCTGTTTTGCACTCCTTGAAACCTCTGTACACAGTTTGGAAGGGAAGTTTGAAGAGTTGTCATGGCTTTTCTGTCTATCTCTACTCTCTTCCTATCTTCATCAGAGTAGTTAGCCACATCTTTAGGAATCATACCAGCACCAGTAGCAGAAGGTGTGTTGGGTATGAAACTTCCGAAGCATTCTTCTTTAATGCACTTGTGCAGTATGCAGGAAAGACTAAAGATGTTTAGGTTGCATAAGCCTCTTCATTAATCTCTACGGTACCATGTCATGTGCTATACCCACTGTCATGCATAAAGCGGGTACTGGGCTAGGTCTATCATAGACCCCCGTCATGGCGCATAGCAGCCTGGCCACAGTATTTAGGGTAAGCGACAAAGGTTCTATACGAATGGTCGGTCATAAAGACGGACCCCGGTGTGCATCCTTCTAGGGTAGCTAACCCACACCCCATTGAACTAACACCCTTCATGGGGCGGTTTCCACATACAAGGCTTGCAAGACTTACGTTACTTTCCTTCGCTCATTAATGCATTGCATTCATTCATTATGTTCCTTTTTTCATTATCTTTCACTTACATTACATAATAGTTTCATTTAATTCATTAACACTCAACATAAATTCATGGGAAATAAACATACAATGTAACGAACATCAGCATACACAGTCAACATCACTATACAGGGCATCATACATACATAACATACATCATACATACCATCATGCATAAGCATCAACCATACATCATAACATCATCATATAATGCCCATCACATCATCTATGACCTCAAAAGTCACCTTAATAACCCCAAGAACCTCCAAAGTCAAAGCCTACATTTTACTTTTTCCCCAAAAAGTCAGAAAATATTCTAAGTGTTTATCCGTATTTCCTTTCTGTTCATCCGTAATTCTTTTTGTTCATCCACGTTTCTTTTTGTCATCCGCATTTCTTTTTGGTTCATCCACATTTCTTTTTGTTCATCCGCATTTCTTTTTGTTCATCCACATTTCTTTTTGTTCATCCGCATTGGTCCATCTGCATTTCCTTTTGTTTATCTGCATTAACTTTGTTCATCCGCATTTGTCAGTCGCGTGAACTTACTCATCCGCATTTGTTCATCCGCATTAACTTTGTTCATCTGCATTTGTTCAGTCACTTGAACTTACTCATCCGCATTTGTTCATCCGCATTAACTTTGTTCATCCGCATTTCTTTTTTTCATTCGCATTTGTTTAGTCGCATGAACTTATTCGTTCGCATCGACTTTCTCATCCGCATTGACTTTCTCATCCGCATTGACTTTCTCATCCGCATTGACTTTCTCATTCGCATTTGTCAATGCTCATCCGCATTCTCAATGCTCATCCGCATTTGTCAACACTAAGCAGTTTTTCTAAACTTAGGCGTATGAACTACTGTTTGGGCGCATGAGCAGCCTAAAGCACACTTATCATCATAATTCGGTCCCCAAACGCCATATATCATGTTCTAAGCTTAAATCATACATTCTAAGCCTTATGAACACAATCATAACATCATCAAGCATGACATAGTCCAAAATCACACCATAACCGCAACATACACACATTCACACATAGGGTATGAAACCCAGTTTTATAAAAAATATGTTCATGCATTTCCACCAAAATAAGTTAAAACATGTAAAAGAGAGGTTCTAGAACTCACCTTTGCAGCTCATGAGTATGGCTTCTTCCAAACTCGTTTGCAATTGAGTTCAACCACCTAGAAACCCACTAAAACACCACAACCAACACTCATAAGCATACAACGAGGCAAGGCAATTAAGAACACTTAAAGATTATGAATTCTTACCTTTAATTTGACTTTTCAGCTCTTCTTCAAAACACCCTAGAGTCTGCTGCTCGTTGCTACTTTCTCTAAAACCCGATGATTTGGGTGTAAGAAGAGAGTGGGCGGCCATGCCCACTTACACCCACTTTCAAATTTTTTTCCTTTTGACACTTTTTACCCCTCAACTTGGGTAAAATATTTTTTCTTTCTTTTTCTTCAGTTTATTCTTTCTTTATTTGACTTTAAAAAAAATAAAAAAAATAACTGAGTGTACATCCTTATTCTCAAAATTTACTCCAACATCCATTAAAGTATCGACAATCTCAACATACCCGAAATATTGTTAAGTCATTGTTTCAAGAGGTCTTTCTTGTTTTGTTGCTTTATTAAACCCCTCATACATAAGGTTCAGTGTATCCCATAGTTGCTTATAGTTTTACACTTCTTAAAGCCTCTATAGATAGAGTTTGAAAAAGCGGTTTGGAGTGCGGTCATGGCCTTCTGATCTATATCAATTTTCTTCCAGTCTTCATCTTAGTAGTCGGCCACTTCCTTTCGAATCATACCACCACCACTAACAGCTGAAGTGGTGTTTGGTACATAAGGTCATGAGACAACATATCCACACATTATGTTATCTTGAGACTTGATGAAGCCTTCCATTCTTTGGCATCAAGTTCAAAGTCATCAGGAGTGATCAGTGGAGATTTTGTCATAGTACCGGTTTCCATATCAGCCTTGAACCAATTGAAGGACTGTTGAAGGGGGTCAATGAAATAGTTTCACAATGAATAGAGACTTAGAACAATTGAGAAGTCAAATAGGGAACCTGGTTTATGATGCTAAGAGCATAAGTAAAGAAACAAGAACAAGAACAAGATAATATGGTTTTCAAGAATAATGCATATTGCTCTCAAGTTTTTTAAGAAGTGTTACAAAGCATATCGATAAAGACAAGCACTTGAGACACTTTATACTATATACTATAGTCGGCAATACTTTGAAAGTCAGCTGGAAACACTAATATAGACAACAATATTAATATCGAGTCAAAAGATAGATTGTCTTTTACAAAAAGGGTAAAAGTACAAAAGTAAAAAGTTACAGACAAGAGACCTTAATCTATAGTTTGACAAAAGTATGGATTTTTCACCAACACATATAAGTTGGTGAGTATTCATAGATGGCTGCAAAAGTGTTTCAGGTTTTGTCAAAAGGTGACTTAGAGAAAGCATGTCTTCTCTATGTTCGGAAGAAATTAGATTATGTCTTCGGAAGACTTTGTATTTTTATTACGAAAGACTTAATCTTTGTTTTTTGGAAGGTATGATGTTTTGGATTGGAAGATTTTATACTTAGCATAATTATTGAGTTGTATAACATTTTCCGAAGTAAATTATTTGTACTTTATATATGCATGCCAAAATCTCTTTGATTACATCAGTCTCTAAGTGTAATCCTTACAGTTTCTTTTTACTATGAAAACCTTCATGTCGCTTAAGTTTTTATGGTTTATCGTATTGTTTTTAAGCTTGCTAAACTGGTAATGTGCACATGTGCTTTTTAAATCCTTTTTGCCTTTTCTAAAATGGTTATCTTGAAATTATTTTTGCCTTTTTAAATGGGTTTGATACTTTGCTATTTGTCTTTTAACTTCTAATTATCATAAAATAAAAGTACACTTGTCATGTTAAAAACAACTTTGTTTAAAATAAAAGAGGTTGTGGGAATACCTTCACCTTCCTAAATGAAGTTGAAGCTAACGACAATAACTCTATGTTTAGGCCCCGTTCCTGGGAAACCTTACAGTTGGTGAATCATAGCATAAAATCATTTTTAATAACCAAAATATTGCAGCAGAATTAAATAGATTCATTACCATATTGTACTCATACATTTGTCCTTCAACTATAAATAAAACATTGTACTTGTTTTTAAATTACAATAAAAGATTTTTATAATCAGAAGTGTCATCCACTGCCATCCAAGTAGCTTCCCACCTTGTGCTATCCTCAGTAGCATCGTTTACCTGCCAACTATTATGGATAAAAGTCAGCTATGCTCAGTGAGTTCTAGTTTTAGGTAAATAAAAAAATATAACTTTATCCTTCGTATAATGACAATGCATACACATAATACATAATGTTTCTTGCATCATAATCAGCATGTTCATTATCATTCATTCTTTCATTACTTTCATTTTCATTATAAATGAGATTGAACAAAGCAAGAGCTCCCTGTTGATCGACAACGAATGTTGATCCCTATCGGTACACATCATCATGGTAGCTAACCCTTACAGTTGATCCACACTGCAAGGCACATAGCCCGCTCATGAATACGGATCAATCATCATACATCAGACTCACATAAGTGAAGTCTATCATAGTGCTTGCAAGACTTTTAATCATCAAATGGGCCCAGGGGTAACATTCATTACGTTCACTTTTCATTAATATCGTCTTTCACTTTATTATATAATACTTAACTTAATAAGAACACAACAAGCCAAGTACTAGTCATCATAAAATATAACCGACCCTCTGCAGGATAGCAGGGGTTCGGGGGTAGCAGCCCTTGACAGCGGGGTCCTAGGGGCGGCAGCCCCTAGTGGGGTCCAATGGGCAACGCCCCTGGCTGGGGCCGGGATGCCAGGTCAGCGTGAAAAATATTTATTTTTAAACATTTACATAGCACATTTCCATATACAAAAATTGATCTTCTTGTTAAAACCTCATAAAATCTCAGTCATTTAAAAACGTATATTTAGTATGCATAATTACCGCAAAACACGAAAAAACTTATAAATAAGGGGATCTAGAACTCACCTGGATACCGAGGGTAACCTCTAAACTAAGCTTTCTAGGCTAGGATCACACTACACAGCCTACAGATAAGTTAACACTTAAAAGGGTCAATTTCTGACTAAATTCGCTGCTAATTCGCTGCCAGATAAGCAGTTTCGCATGGCAGTTTCGCATGGCAGTTTCGCATGGCAGTTTCGCATGGCAGTTTCGTCCAACTTTCGTTGGAATTCCATATTTGCGAAACTACCTGCAGAACTATAGTTTCGCAAGGAATCTTCATAGTTTCGCAGTTTGAATATGCAATTTCGCAGGATGTAGAGAGAGTTTCGCAGATCGCATAAAAATTACGAACCAACCCGTTTTAACTTAAAAGCGTAACTTTTTACGTCCAATCTCTTAGTTAATCATCCATGAGGTTATATCTAAGCTTTTTACATGTTTTTATACGTAAATTTGTGACCTTTATGCGATTCTTTATAACTTTTCAAAACCCAAAACCCTAGAATCCGGGTTTGATCTACAGAAGGGTTTAGAGGCCGATTTTTTACCTGGATTTGTTGCGTCTTTTTTATGGTTTGATGCTCCAACACCCAAATCTTCAATCACTTAACCTTTGAGCTTCAAATCTTGAGTTTTCTTACTTTCTCTCTCTACTTTCTTTCTCTACGAATTTTGATGACTAGGTTGGAATGAGGAAGATGTTGGCAGATTAGATGGGTTAAAGGTTGATTATGGGTCCTAAATCATTTAAACTCTTACCCATAAGTCTAATTAGCCCATAACCTATTTCATTTCTTTATTAAATACCTATTAATTAAGCCTATATCCTCGATGACTCGTTTTGACTTTTTGGGATGTTACACTCTAGACAAAGAAAGCGTTATTTTGTGAATTGCAGTTGTTTTGTGTTATGAGAATTGTAAAACATCCATTTATGTTTCTTTATAACGTTTCAACTATAATTTTTACCTTGCCGAGTACATTCACTTAGAAAAAACGAGTATCACGTTGTAACTTGTCGTTGTCATTACATTTACAAGCATTAAAAATATACATCTTGAAGTTATTCAACGGATATCGAGTGATGCCATGAAAATAATATTACTATGTTAGAATGTGAATATAAAAAATTAGATAGTGACTTCGCCTCAAAGAAATCTGCCAGTCAAGTACCGTAAGCAACTGGGGCACTAAATTGTTGGACGGCATATTATTATTATTATAGTGTTTTTTATAATATAATAATATAAGCGAGGTGGACTTTTATAGAAGCGACAAAATCCATTTTCTTTAAGAAAGAAAGAAAATTAGGCAGCTTTCCTTCCTGTTGCTTCAAAGCCGCCATTACTTAAGAGTGAAAAAAATTAATCGAAATCTTCCAACCGCCACACATATCGATTCTAATTCTTAGTTGCTAAGAATCAATCAAATTATCAAAATGGTTGTGTATAAATTGAAGATGAATTCAGATGAGTGATCGTGGACTAAATCACTTGGATTCATGGCGAATCAGAGGAGATCGTTTGCTGAATATTTTGAAAGGTGGGAGGAGCAACACAAGAGATATCTGGAGAGGCTGCAGGCCCATCAAAGTCAGATTAAGAATGAGAATGAGAATGAGAATGAGAATGAGAATGAAAATGATGCTGCGTTGCTGGTCCAACAGGTGTTGCGCCACTACCAGGAGTACTACGACGAGAAAAGCAGAGCAGCAGAAAGCGATGTCTTCGTCATGTTTTCTCCGCCTTGGTTCAGTTCCTACGAGTGCACCCTGTTATGGATCACGGGTTCAAGCCGTCGGTGGCGTTCCGGTTGCTTAAGCATTCAGCGGGGGCTGATCTGAATGAGGAGCAGAGGGAGAGGATCTCGGTGATCCGGGAGGAGACACGGAGGATGGAAAGGGAGATCGCGCAGGCCATGGCGAGCGTGCAGGAGAGCGTGGCCGCACCCACCTTCTGCGGGCTCGTGAAGCGGGAGGGGAGTCTGGTGGACGGGGAGGTGTCGGATATGGAACATGCTGTGGAGGACGTGAAGATGGCGATGGTTGGGATCATGAGAAATGCTGATGACCTCCGCCAGCGAACGGCTCTTCAAGTGCTGGAGGTGCTCAGTCCTCATCAGAAGGTGAAATTCCTCGCAGGAACCTCCTTGTTTGGCTTCGCTCCAGGACCCTTGGCATGGAGAGAGACAAAGGAAAGGATCCCCATCCCCCCTTTCATTATCCTAATACTAATATCCATCCACATATAAATTAGTTTCCTTTTTTTTATTTCATTAATTACTTAGCAAAGAAATATTCCAAACTAATCCCTTAAACACATATCTCTCATCTCATCATGTTAGCTCCATATTTTTCCTAATTCTCTTGTTTCTTTTTTAATCTTAATAATTGTAGCTAGGGACGACATGCAAATACAATTAAGTATGTTCTGTAATGTCAGTAAAATTAGTTATTATCAAATCACCTTCGTACGTCTTTGACGACCTAATATCGCTTCCGAAGGTCTTGGATTTAAGGCAGCTAGTCACCGCCTTTGATTGAAAGAAAACAATAACAAAAACAAACTGCCTGCCTACAAAAATCAAGTCCATAAAGATTTCGTGTTTTTTGGGAATTAGAAAATTAAAAAAGCCAAAAACTACTGTTTAATATATACACATAAACATGTATATGAGTTCTAAGAATACTGTATGTTTTGTTTCGTACGATCCTCACTACGTATATGATGCACCACCAGGGCTAGCTCAATCTTTTTGAGTGTCTAAAACGAACTTTAAAAAAAAGACTCTTATAAAAACCTTTATTTTAACCGGATATAATTTACGTGTTTTGATCAAAACAATTTATTTGTTTTGACCCATTATCAAACCCTTCAAATTTGTCATTATTTAAAATTATGTGCAAAACAAATCATTTTCCGTAAAATGTAACGGAATGATGAATAATTTGCAAGATTCTAGACAAATAATCTCCAACATCAAGTAAATAAATGGAAAAAATGTGCAATAATTTGATTTTAGAGCAAGAACATTCTTTGAATGCAAGTCAAACTAATAATCTATCAAATAAATTATCTACATCTTGATATTCATTGATTGAGTTCTTTAGTAAATTAAATAGAGTTGATGGGACTTGGAAAACGGTCTTTCTTATCAATAGTTAGTTATCCTAAGCTATTTAACTAGAGTTTATCGATTTGGTGACACTTTGAAGCTCATTGCGTAGATTTCTTATTTTTATGAGCTTGCTTTGCTGGTATTATAGAAGTTGAATGCGTTCTGGTGATTTGGAATTGTTGGAATGCTCGAAATTGGTTGGGTGTTGATATGCAGCTAACGTGATGTGAGATATGTGTTTAACGGATTAGTTTGGAATATTTCTTTGCTTACTAATTAATTAAATGAACTGAAAAAAAAGTAAACTAATTAATATGTGGATGGATATACGTATTAGGATATGAAAGGGAGATGGGGATCCCTTCCTTTGTCTCTCTCCATACCAAGGGTCATGGACTGAAGTCAAAACAAGGAGGTTCCTACACCTTCTGACTGGGATTGAGCACCTCTAGCACTTGAAGAGCTGTTCGCTGATGAAGGTCATCGGCATTTCTCACGACCCCAACCATCGCCACCTTCACTTCCTCCATTACGTTTTCCATATCCACACCTCCTCGTCCACCAAACTCCCCTCCCACTTCAGGAGCCCGTAAAAGGTGGGTGCGGCCACGCTCTCCTACACACTCGCCATGGCCAGTAGTACTGTTATAAACCATTCTTTAGTGCACAAATACATTATAAATCATTGCATGCATGCCTTAAACACTTCTTTTACTTACTTTTTCTCTCTCTATCTCTAGCAACAACAATAACACTTTTTATCTGAAGGTAGGGTACATGGGTTCCCTTACATTTTATAGGGTCATCCATCATTCGTAGAAGTTCTCGTCCGAGAACTCCAAGTCTCGTCAAAATTTCTTTCTTACGAGAACTTTATGTGTTCCTTGATTCCTTGGAAATTTTGAGGTGTTATGTCAATTCACTACCTTACAATTAGAGTAATAACTATACATCATTAATAAGACCAAATATTATTCAATGTGTCTCTTCATGATTTGATTTCTACCATTAAGTCTTAAGATATGGATGATAAAAAAGAGTGGTTAATCATCTTAATTCATCCTGAATCTACAGCTTTATATGCTAAGATAGCAAGAAACTCCAATATTATATGAGTTATGCACAACGGTGTTAAAGAACAACAATTTGGTACTCCAATCATTCTGGAGTTATTAAAGAACCCTAAGTGTCTTAGTATTAATATCCATGACATACGGACACCGACCATAACGACGACAACCATAACAATGACAATGATGAAAACCAGGCAACGAAAACCATGATGACGAGAACCATAAACACAACAATAAAAGCAACAATGACAACAACCACCACAAATAAGGCAACTGCATTGATGACAACCATAACATCGATGACAACCATGATGACGTCAACTGTGACAACGAGAACCCACAACGATGACAACAACAACAACGATAACGAGAACAACAACGAATTCAATAACATTGACGACAACAACATCAACAACAACAAAAACAGTAGTAGCAATAACAATAACAACAATAACATTAACAACAACAACGATTAAAACCAATAGTCTGACAACCACCATGATGAGAATCATAACGATGACCAGAACAACAACAATGAAAACAACGACAACAACCATGATGATGATGAAACCCACGACGAACACAACCGCGTCGAAGACAACCATAACCCAACAACGACAATCATCATAATGACGACAAAAAAAAGACAACAATAACAACAACAATGACAATAACATCAACATCAATAAAAACAACTATTACAATACAACGATAATGACAAGAACAACATTGACGATGACAACTACTACTACTACAACAAACAAGGATGAAAACCACCGTTACAATGATAAGCACAATGACGAAAAAACAACAACAACATCAACAGTAACAACGAAAACAATAATAATGACAACCATGATGATGATAACAACTATGTCAAGACAATCATGATGATGAAAAACACAATGATGATAACACAATGACGATGACGAAAACCACAATAATGATGACAACCACATCGTCAACAACATAACTAAAACGACAATAACGACACCGACAAAACAATAGGAACAACAACGACAACGATGAGAACAACAAGTAAAATAATAATAGTAGCAACAACAATGACAATATAATAACAACAACAACTACAACAAAATCAACTACAACAAAAACAATAAGGGCAATAACAATGATGACAAGAACAACTACAACCACAAAGACGACAAAAACGATGACAACAATAGTAACGACCACAACAACAACAATGATGACAACAACAACCATGACAAATTCAAGAGTACAAGACAAACATGACGGCGAGAACCACAACAACATCAATAACAACAATATTAGCGGCAAAACAACTAGAAGAAAAATGATGACAACGAAAACAACAACGAAGACAACCACCATTATGACGACAAGCACAATGAAGACAATGTCAACGATGATAGCAACAACAACAATGACAACAGTAATGATGACAACCACAGTGAACATAACCATGTCCACGAAAACCACAACAAAAACAACGACGACGATGACATCACTGCGATAACAACCACGACGACCAGAACCATAAAGACAACAAAAATAATGATAATGATAACAACAAAGATGACAATAAAATTAACAATAACAACCAACACGAAAACAAACATAATGAAGGCAACAATGTGAGAACAACCACAACAATGACGACAACGGCCATGATAAGGGCAACCACAACAATGACGACCACCATAACAATGATAACTTTTTCGTGTTTTAGATGGTCAGCATAATCTACAATTCATAATAAATCTTGGCAACTACAAAAACAACAATGACAATGAAAACAAAAACAACAACAACAACGATGACAATGACAACAACAAAAATGAGGGCGACAACAACAACGACACTTCTATGACGACGATGACAACAACGACGACAACAATGACGCTAACAACAAGGACAACTACAACAACAACAATAATACCAGTAACAACAACAACAAGCACAACGACAATGATAACAACAACCACAATAATAACGACGACTTCAACAACAATAATCATTACCACGAAAACAACAACCATAACAAGAACAAGGACTACAACAACGACAAGAACAACAACCACGAAGACAGCAACGACGACGACGAAACGACCATGATAACGATAACGAAAATAATGATAACAGCAACAACATCAACAACTACAACGGCAACAACACCCAAAAAATAACAAGGACAAAAACAACAACAACAACAACAACAACAACAACGACAACGACTACAACGACGGCAACAACCACAACAATAATAACGACGATGATAACATAATAACAACAACATAGACAGTTACCATGATGTTGATAACAATAAGCAGAACAACAAAATGAACAACAACCACAACCATAACCACAACCATCACCATAACAACCATAACCATCACCACGACAAGAGCAATTAATGATAATAACAACAAAAAACACTAGCAACACCACCACCACCAACAACAACGACAACAACAACATCAACGATAACAATAACATCAATAACAAGAACAACAATGCCGACGCCGAAGACAACCAATACAACAACAACTTCAACAAGAACAATAACAAGGACAAGAACAATAACAAGGACAAGAACAATAACAAGGACAAGAACAATAACAAGGACAAGAACAATAACAAGGACAAGAACAATAACAAGAACAAGAACAATAACAAGGACAAGAACAATAACAAGGACAAGAACAAAAACAACAGAATCAACAACAACCACCACAACCATTACAATAATAATAACAATGACAACGACAACAACAATGACAACGATGATAAGAACATCAACGTCGACAAGCACAACAATAACAACAAGAGTAACAACGACAATAAGAACAACAAAAACAAGAACAATAACAACGATAACAACAACAACAACCACAACCATCACCATAACAACCACAACCATCACCATAACAACCACAACCATCACCATAACAACCATAACCATCACCACGACAAGAGCAATTAATGATAATAACAACAAAAAACACTAGCAACACCACCACCACCACCACTACCACCAACAACAAAAACAACAATGATAGCAACGAGAACAAAGAAAATGACAACAACAATGAAAATGAAAACAATGACGATGACGATGGCAATAATGACAATGATAATAACAACAACAACTACAACTACGATGACGAAATCAACAATGACAACAATGACATGACTATGACAATCACGACAACCACATCCACGTCAACAACGACAATGACAACAAAAACAACAAGGACAACGATAACAAAAACAACAACAAGGAAAACAACAATGAAAATAACAACAATGACAACGACAACAACAACAATGACCATGACAACAACAACAACATCAATGAAAATGACAACGACTGCAACCATGATTACGACATGAACAACAACAACAACAATAACCACGGCAACGATGATGATGACGATGACCATGATGACAACATCCCCACAACAATAGAGAAGAAACTACAACCATGATATCGAGAACTATGAGAACGAGAACAACAACAATAACAACCATAACAACAACAATGACAACAACAAAAGCAACAATAACAACAAACAAGACAACAATGAAAATGACAATGATGGCCACGACACCAGTAAGAACAATAACAATAATAACAACTACAATGACAATGACGACTACGATTACCACAACGGGTATGATGATAATAACAACGACGACAACATCAACAACAAGGACGTCAATAACAACCACAAGGACATGAGCTACAAAAACATGAAGACCATGTCAACAATAAGGAAAACAACTACAAAAACAACATTGATGACATTGACAACCACAATAACGAGGGTGACAACAACAACACGACGATGATGACAACAACAACAAGAACGATGATGACAACAATGACAACAACAAGGACAATTACAACAACAATAGCACCACCAACAACAACAACAAAGACAATAACGATGTTGACAACAACCACAGTAATAACGACAACCACAACAATAATGATGATGACCATGACAACAACCATAACAGCAACAAGGACAACAAAAACAACGACAAGACCAACAACAACGAAGACAACAAGGACGATGACGACAACCACCATGACAACGGTAACAAAACTAATGATGACAACAAGAACAACATTGACAACTACAACGATAGAACCGACCATGAAAATAACAATAACAACAAGGACAAAAACAACAGCGACAGAAGCAACGACAGCAATGAAGACAACCACAACGATGACAACAACCACAATAATAACAACGACGAAGATGACACAACAACAACAACAAAGACAATAACCATGATGATGATGACAACAACAACAACAACAACAACCACAACCATAACCACAACCACAACCACAACCACAATCATCACCATAACAATGAAAACCATCACCTCATCATGAACAATAAGGACAAGAGCAATAGTGATTACAACAACAACAACCACACCAACTACACCAACAAAAATGACAACAATGACAACTACAACAACAACAGAAACAACAACAACAACAATGTGACGAAGACGACAATGACAACAACAACAACAATAATAATAATAACAATGACAAGAACAACAACGATGAAATCAACAACAACAACAACAATAACAATAACAATAACAATAACAATAACAATAACAATAACAATAACAATAATAATAAAAATAAAAATAACAATAACAACAACGACGAAATCAACAACAACAAACACAACAACAACCATAACCATCATCACAACAACCAACCATAACAACAACGATAACAATGACAACGACGATGACGACGACAATAACATCAAAGTCGACAAGAACATGAACGTCGACAAGAACAACAAGAACAATAACAACAACAATGACGACGACAACAACAACAATAACAACATTAAAAACAACGATAATCATCACCATAAGAACCAAAACCATCACCACAAAAAGAACAACAATGACAAGACCAGTAATGATAACAACAACATCAACACCACCACCACCAACAACAAAACAACAACAATGACAACAACGATGATAAATAACAAAAATAACAACAGCCACAATGACAATAACAACAAAAAGAACCACAACAACAACAACCACAACAATAACCACAACCATAATCACCTCAACCATATTCATAACAACAACAATAACAATAACAACAACAACAACAATAAAAACAACAACAACGATGATGATAAAAACAATAAGAACAACAACAACCATAATAATAAAAACCACAAGCATCACCACAACCATAACAACAACACCAACAACAATGAAGATGACAAGAACAATAACGACAACAACAAACCCAACAACAACGACAACAACAAACCCAACTACAACGACAACCATAATAGCAGCAACGACAACAACAAAAACCACCACAACAACCACAACTATAACAACAACGACGATGAAGATGATGACGACAATAAGAACAAAACAACGACAAGAAAAAATTCGACAATAGCAATAATGACAAGTACAACAACCACAACAAAAGCAACAACAACCACAACCATCACCACAACAACAACAACCATCACCAAAACAACCATAATGATAACAAGAACAACACCAATAACATCAACAAGAACGAAAATGAAAAGAACAACAAAAACAATAATAATAACAACAACCACAACAATCACCACAAAAAGAAGAACAAGGAAAAGACCAATACGACAACAACAAAAACAACCACAACGAAGACGACAACAACGACGACGACGACAATGACAATGACGTGAAAATAAAAACAATGAAGACGGCAATACTAACTATAACAATAACAAGAACGATGAAAAAATAAACAACGATAACAATGACAAGACTACGACAATGATGAAAACAAAACAATGACAACGACAATAACAACAACAAGGACAACAATAACAATAACAACAAGGGCAACAATTATGAAAATAAAAACGATGACGATGATAACAACAACAATGACCATGACAACAATGACAACGTCAATGATGATGACAACGACAATGACCATGACTACGACATGAACAACAACAACGACAACAACAATAACCACGACAATGACAATGATGAATATGACATCCACCTCAACAATGGCGAAGACAACAATGAAGATGATGTTGTAACGCCCCGAATAATGTCTAAGCGAGCCAAATAATAATAATGGGCTTACACGAGATCATTTAATGAAAATAAGATGGATATGGGTTATAGACCGAGTAGACTTCACGGGTTGTGTTCGGAGACTTTAAGGTCCCGGGAACGCCCGGTATATATAAACGGATCAGCTTGAGCAGCTCTCATTTGCAACTCAACACTCTAGTTCTAGAAAGAGAAAGTAGAGAGAATTGAAGATTCAAGGCTCGGTTGATCTCGGGATTGAAGATTGGTGTTTGTGGGCATCCAAACAACAAGAAAACACCAAGAATCTAGGTAAGAAACATTATTTAATCGTTGCTTTTTTATGTAAACCTGGATTCTAGAGTTTAGGTTTTTAAAAGTGGCAAAGATTCGCCCAAAACTCATGTTTTTATGCAAGAAAACATATAAGAAGCTTAGATAAAGCTTATTGGGTGATAAACCAAGGTTTTGGATGTAAAAGATTGAAGTTTTGGGTCAAAAATGAGTTGTTTGAAATTTTCAACCCATTCTGCAAAACTGGGCATTCATCCAGCGAAATTAGGTACTCGTCCAGCGAAACTGTGGATCTTCCTACGAAACCATAGTTTTGAAAGTAGTTTCGCAGACATGGTTATCCAACGAAAGTTGGGCGAAACTGGCAGCGAAACTGGCAGCGAAACTGCCAGTGAAACTGCCAGCGAAGATGTCAGCGAAACTCGCAGCGAAACTGCTGGCGAAACTAGCAGCGAAACTGCTGGTCTGGCAGCGAAATTAGGCAGAAATTAACTTTTTGAGTGTTAACTTATCTGCAGGCTGTGCAGTGCAACCCTTGCTTTGTAAGCTTGATTGAGAAGCTACTCATCGAATACAGGTGAGTTCTAGATCCCCTATTTTAAAGGTTTTAAACTAGTTTGGGGCTGGAAAAGCATACTAAATATACGATTTAAATGACCAAGATTTTAAGAGGTTTAAGAGAAAGATCGATTTTACTATAACGAAATGTGCTGTATAAAAGTGTTAAAATAAAAAATTTTCGCGCTGACCTAGCAGCATGGCCCCAGCCAGGGCGTTGCCCCTTGGACCCCACTAGGGGCTACTGCCCCTAGGACCCGATATCGGGGGCTGCCGCCCCCCGAACCCCTGCTGTCCACGGTGGTTCAGTTATGTCTTGTGATGATTATGATTGATATGCAATGTTATGTATGTGAATGTGCGATTCATGGTGTTTAAGATGATGTATGATTGATGCTATGTATGATGATGTTGATGTATGTTGATTATGTATGCTATGTATGTTATGTATGATATGTTTTCTTATGTTCCTTATTACGTATGATGATGTGACTTTACGTGGTGTGATATTGATAATGAACGTAAAGTATAATCTTATCGAAGTGAAAGATTTAAGATAATGAAAGTGGAACATAATGAAGGAACGAATGAAAAGCCTTGCAAGCAAATGAAAGGAGGTTCACAACTCATTGAGAGTTGTTAGCTCAACTATGTGTGTCTACAGCGTGCGATGTTGGCTAACTCATAAGGGTTCATACACATAGTAAGAGTTTAGTTTTGGTGACTGCTCCAATACGTGCAATTTCGTAATTACTGTGTGTTATACAGCGTGCGATCTTGGCTAACCCATAAGAGTTCACACACATAGGGGGAGTTTGTCCTAGTGACCACTCCATATGTGCGATATGGGGTCCTTGTCGCTTAACCCTAGATGAATTGCTTGGTGCTTTAGAGGAGGGTTAAGCACATGACAGGACCTAGATAGAAGTGAAAGATAATAATATACGAAAAGTGCTATAAGTACGAAATATGCGAAACGTGCGAAATGTACGAAACGAACGATGATGAAGATAATAATGATTACATTGATGTATGTACGATGTGTGATCACGTGCGATAGTAATGAAAATGTTTTAACCAATGGAAGGTAATGCAATGTTTTTATAAAACTAGAACTCACTCAGCAACACTGACTTTTTATGCATTTTCTAGTTGGCAGGTGAGCATTGCTGAGGATGGCACGGGGCAGCTACTTGGCATTTTTGGATGGCATTCTTTTGTATAACATTTTTGCATTGTAATACGAACGAACTATATTTTGTAATGAACGATGTATTATTTTGCAAAAGTGTTTATTTGAAGGAAATGAAATGTTTGTATAAAGTGTTTCCGCTGCATGATTTTAGTGAAGTTAATGTAATTATATTTTTTATGTGCGATGATTGACCAGTTGTGAGCGTCCCAGGAATGGGACCTTACAGATGTAGAGAACTGTAACAATGAAAACAACAACAATAACAACCACAACAACAACAAAAGCTACAAAAGCAATAAAAACAACAAACAAGACAACAACGATAACTATAATGAAAACGACCATGATAACCACGACACCAATAACAACAATAACAGTAACAACAACTTCAATGACGATGACAACAACAATTACCACAATGGGTACGATGACATTAATAAAGATGACAACAACAACCACGACGCGAGAACAATGATAACGACAACGTCAACAACAACGAAAACAACTACAACAATGACAATGACAATAACAACAACAATAACAACAACATCAACAAAAACAACAACGATGAAAATGACAATAACAATAACGAGGGAGAAAACAACAATGACACGAAGATGATGACAAAAATAACAACCACGACGACAACAGAAATGCCAACAACAACAACAACAAGGACAACTACAACAAGGACAACCACAACAGCAATAGCACCAACAACAACAAAGACAAAAAAAACGACAACAAATACAAAAATGACAATGACAATAACAACATCAACAACGATGACAATGATAACAACAATAATGAGGGAGTAAACAACAATGACACTACGATGATGACAACAACAACAATGATGACAAAGACAGCAATGACAACAACAAGGACAACTATAACAACAATAGCACCAACAACGAAACAATAAAGACAACAATAGAAATGCAATAACCACAGTAATAACGACGACAACAACAACAACAACAATGATGACCATGACAACAACAACCATAACAGCAACAAGGAAAACACCAACGACAAAAACAACAAGGAAGACAACAACGATGATGACGACAACATCCACGACAATGATAAAAAATAATGATAACAACAACAACAATAATAATAATGATAACAACAACAACAACATCGATAACTGCAACGATGGCAACGACCACGAAAATAACAATAACAACAAGGACAAAAACAATGGCGAAAAAAGCAATGACAACAATGAAGACTACCACAACGACAACAACAACCACAACCATAACAATGACGACAACAACACAACAACAACAACAAAGACAATAACCATGATGATGACAACAACAACCATAACCACAACTATCACCATAACAACGGCAAACATCACCATGACAAGAAGACCAACGAAAAGAGCAATAATGATAACCATGACAACAACAACAACACCAACAACACAACCACCACCAACAACAAAAGCAACAAAAAAAACAACAACAACAATAACAACAACGATGCCGACGTGATAACAATCACAACAACAACAACAACAAAATGACAAGAACAACAACGACGAAATCAAGAACAATAACCATAACCATCATCACAACAACCATAACCATAACAACAACAATAACAATGATGACGAATAACAACAACAACGATGACGAAAACAACAACAATAACAACAACCAAAACTATAACCATCACCATAACAACCACCACCACCACCACTCAAAGATTAACAACGACAAGAGCAATGACGATAAAAACAACAACATCAATACCAGTAACAGCAACAACACCACCACCAATAACAACAACGACATCAACAATAACGACGACTACGATGAAAACGACGACTACGATACAACATTCATGATAGGATCTCAGCATCTAGTTTGATCGATTCGAATGATTTCAGCAACAGAATATAGTACCTACTAGCACAATTCGAGCAAGAATACCAAAGATATAGCAATGAACAGAATTAGTTATAGAGAGAGAAAGTTTCTACAAAAGGAATATTTCATTCAATCACACGCTTTGGCATGGCTTTCGCAAAATTACAATTTAGGTCATTCTTCCTTATATAAGGAAAGATGACGTAGGCTGATGTCACTTGATAGTGACTTCTAACTGTTATTTAACAAACTACTGAAACACTAAAACTACTGAAGATGTCAAGCAGCTGACATCTTCTTACAAGAAGCTAAGTGTTTACTTATTACAAAACTACTGATAAGAAACTACTGAAACTACAACGACTGAAGAACACGCTCTTCAGTCGTTTTACAAAACTACTGAAAGTAAAAACATAAAACTACTGATAAACACAACTACTGAAGAAGTACTCTTCAGCTGTTGTGAAAAACTACTGAAACTTCAGCACTTGGTCTTCAGACTTGAACTTCAGTAGATGTCATCAGCTGATGTCTTCAGTCTTTGTCTTCAGACTTTGTACATAGTGTTGAGCTTCAGCACTTGTGGACTCTTCAGCTGTGAACTTCAGTACTTTGGTCTTCAGCTTCAGCACTTGTATTCTTCAGCTGTTGACCTTCAGTACTTTGGTCTTCAGCTTCATCATTTGTATTCTTCAGCTGTTGACCTTCAGTACTTTGGTCTTCAGCTTCAGCACTTGTGTTCTTCAGCTGTTGAGCTTCAACACTTTAGTCTTCAGTTGTTGAAGTCTTCAGTACTTGATCTTCAGCTGTTGAAGTCTTCAGCACTTGTCGAACTGCTGATGAAGCCTTCAGCAGTTGTTGTGATATCATGTGGGACTTAGAGGTTTTCTGATCTTGGCTCATTGGTTCTTTTGGTCCAACAAACTCCCCTGAACCAATGCAGCCAAAACCTCTAATTGATTTATTTTCCCACTTATTGTTGGCAGAATGGTTGGTCTTTTTCCTTCTTGATCAGTTGAGAAGATGACCCATATAAGCACTGGCCTGGGAATGAGTCTCTGATGATTTGGTTGGCAATGTATGGATGGGAGCTCTGTATGGGGAATTGGACACTGAGTTGTTCCCCCATCCATGAGACTCACTTCCCAACTATGAGCTTGTAGGATTCCCTGGTGTAGGCCTCCAAAAATACAATTTGTTCCTCCATGGTGAGCTCCTCTGCCTCACCATCGAAGAGTCCTTCTGGCCCATAGTACTCAACAGGAATTTGACCTATTTTCTATTTTTGAGTACCACTGTTGTAATCTGTCTGTAAGCAAATTCATCAGGATGATGACCTTCTAACAGCAATGGTAACTCATCCTTTCTGATCTCATTCAGCCTCTTATACACCAGCCCCTTTTGATCATTCTGTTCTCCAGCATCTTTTGTGGGGGCATGTTTGAGGTGTAGGCCTTTTTGAAATCTTCCAGGATTTCCCAGGTGAGACTACAAGGGCTAAGGAGATCACTTCATCTACAATCTTTTTCACTTGCCCATTGTATCTCTAAGGGATATTTTTCTTTTGTATTCTATGAGCCACCCTGGGATCAGGCCAAATTCTTACTCTTTCTTTCACATACTGAAAAGTATGTCAAGAGTATAAATCCTCTAAGCTTGTTTTTTCATATTAATGATGGAGGAAGTGGCTACATATGCTTTATCTACTCTCCTCAATAACTCTTCATCGTGCAATCTGTGTTGTTCTTCTTCTTCCAATTTCACTTTGATTGTATCTCTTTGTTGCTCAGGAGTTATTGCAAGAGAGAGATCTTTGCCTTAGGCAACTGCAGAATAGCTGAGATCGGCAACCTGTCTTCATCATCATCATCTTCTTCTTCCAGCCTCACACCTTTCTTCTTCTGCTTAGGTGCATCATCGGCTGTTGGTTTTGAGGGTAAGGGAGTTGGTTTTGTGGGTTGTGGTTGTGGTTGTTTCGGAGAGGGAATGTTGACAGGCTTAGTTAGCATTTTGGAGGTGAGTGTGGCTTTTGAGTGTTTGGCTAGCTCAGTCTACTCCCTGCTCCTGCTTCATTCAAAGCTTCTATTACTAATCCCTTAGTATATGCCTCAGACGAACAGATCTTGGAGGTTATGGCCAAGATGCTATCCCTGGTCCATGATTTTATTTCGATCAATGATCCCCAAGGTATTTGCTGATAAATCTGATCATGATCTCAAGTCTTTCTCTATCCATTGTGCTGTAGCTAGCCCATCTTTGTTGAATCTCTTCGATCTCTAATCTTCTTATTTCAGATTCCAGCTTTTCAGTATTGAAACCTTGCCTAAATAGCTGATCAATGATATTTTCCATTGATCTGTTGTGTTCAGCATCAGCCTCTTTAACCATTTCATTCAAGTTTTTCTCTTTTTCAGCACTTTCTTTTCTTATGTGACATGAAAGTCCTTTTGACTTTCATGTACTTTCTCCTTTTCAGCTCCCTTCTCATTCTCATTCTCCTTCTCTTTCTCAGTCTCATACACACAGTCCTTCTCTATTTCCACTTCTTTTCCTTCTCTTTCTCTTCCCTTCTCCATCCTCTTTCTTTTAGCTTTCACTGCTGGAATCTCCCCCTTTTGGGTGCATTGGTTTTAAGGGTTTGATCAGCAGAAAGCTTTTGGCTCAGTACATCCTCCACCATAGTTGTAAGACAGAAGAAAGTCTCTCATCAACAGTTTTAATGACAAGTTCAGTTATCTGCGGTGTGATGAGAGATAGGGGATTTTGAGGGATAGCATCCATTTGCTCAGGGGGGTTTTGGTCCTGAGAAATGGTGCCAGAAACAGAGGCAGGTGGCTGAGATTCTTTGAGTGGCTGTGTGTTTAAGTGACCTTCAGAGGAAGGTGCCATATGTTGGGTTGATGTGGTGGCAGATGGTCTTTCTCCCTGAGAGAGTTGGTCAAGTAGTTTTTGCAGCCTACTGACTTCCTCCTCTAGGATTATGTTCTGGGCAAGAACATCGTAAAAGAAGCCCAGGTCATATCATCAGATGCTGAATCACTTGACCTCCTGCTTGTAGCAGGATGTACATGCACTGGGTGTAGACCAGATGTAGCATGTGCCCCTTTGTCTTGGAACTGGGGACTTCCAGCCTCAGGACTTTGTCCTTCATCAGCTGTTGCCTTTGGTGAGGTCTTAGTTATGTTACCAACCTCAGTCTAATCATATGCTGATTCAGAAGAGGTGGCAGCCTCACCAGATGTTCTGATCTCCATATCCATACTAGAAGATAGAACATTTAAACCCCGGTGCTGTGGGTTGTTAGAAGCATGTGTATCCTCTTCCTCAATTGCTGTTGTTCTCCCCTTTGTTGGTGGTTGTAGGGGAGGAGGAGAGGCATGCAGCTGAGTCAGCACATTAGCAATTATAATGGTTGGACTTTGGGGGGCATTTGCATGGGGAGAGGGGATAGAAGCTGATTGCATCCGGGGAGAGGGATGCTCTTCAATGATAACCTCCTGAAGTGAGAGAGGTCTCAGTAATGTGGTTTCCCCTGAAGTGGTTGCAACAGGATCCTTTGAGAGGACCTGTGCGACTGTTGCTGGTTGAGTCTTTAACACTACTGGAGGGTTTGAACCAGTAGGTTTATCCTGTTTGGGTGGTACAGGAGCATCATCAGGGGACTCATTCCCTGATTAGCTTGTTTGGGTTTGGATTTTGTCTTGGTGGGAACTTTGGATCTGGCAGTTGAAGCTGTGGGTTCCTTTGCTTGGGTTTGAGAAAACGGGCAGCTTCTTTGAGAGATTGGTCGGAGTTATGCCTGGAGTATACCTCAGCTAGAACAGCTGGTGCAGGGACTCCAAGGCCAACAAGGCCATCAGTTTGTAATTCATTTAAAATTATGGCCATCAGAAACCTGGATATAATAGCCATCTGTTTCCCACAGTTTCTGTGCCAGATCTTTGATTTCTAGAAACACAATTTGTGAAAAATTTAAAGGTTGGTGTTCTAGAATTGAATATAATACCTGTTGCCACCGGAAGACATTTGATCCATGAGGATGTCTTCGAGGCTAAGAAAACATTCACCATATGAAATATCAGTCTTTCAGAATGAGGGAAGTTCTTCTTCAGTATGGTAGCAGCTCGAAGATTTCCGTCGTACCCATTGTTGATGAAGGACATATCAGTTGTGCCCTTCAGGTACTCAGTCACAGCAGTAGCATCTTGTAAATTAGCACTCGACGAATGCTATCAGGTGTAACCTCTACTTGTTTTTGGTTGACCAATGACCGAACAGAAATTTGGCCGGAAGCCACATCAGTGTGAACGTAGGCATTGGACCAAAACTGACTTAGTGACTCTGGGTAGATGGTCGGGTTTAAGAGCAGAGCAGTACTATACTGAGAATCAGCCATTAGGTCTTTGGCGTGATCAAACTTTGTCCAGAAGACCGATTTCATGAGGTAGGCGATGCAATTATGTCTGGGTTTTAGACTCATGGTTGCCATTTTTGAAAGTATGAAGGTCAGAAGAACGGTGAATGGAACGTTTGAGAAGAAGAGACATTATTTATAGGGTTGGAATAGAAAAGGCTGAAAGAAAACTACTGAAGGTTTTAGTGTGGTCATCAGCTGTTTGAAACTACTGATGACGTGGTATAACCTTCAGAGATTTAAAACGAGTGACAGTGGTGGTGTTGTCATCAGGTGTTATAAAACAACTGAAGACTTGGTTTTGACCATCAGACGTTGAAACAGCTGAATTCTTGGTGTGAACCATCAGTATTTATGAAACTACTGAAGGTCGTGGTTTTGACTTCATATGATGTAAACAACTTAGGACTTGGTGTTTGTCATCAGTAGTTGTGAAACTACTGAAGACAGTGGTTTTGCCATCAGTTGTTGTAAACAACTGAAGACTTGGTATTAGTTATTAGTAGTTGTGAAACTACTGAAGACTGTGGTCTTGCTTCAGTTGTTTTAGAAACAGTAGTTGTAGAAAAAACTAAAGAGAAATTACTCATCAGCTGTTTTCGTCAATTCTTAGCTTTTCAGCTGTTTCATACTGTCCTCAACACTTACTCATCAGACTTTTCATCTGCTTTTCATGTGTTCATAGGACGTCAGTACTTATCTGTTTTTACTGATTTCAGTAGTTGTAACTACATCAGTAGTTGTAACTACATCAGTAGTTTAGAACAGATAAAGTACTCTAGTACTTGTGAGGCATTTAGCCTTCAGTAGTTATAAAAACTACTGAGGGTAAAAGAACTCATCAGTACTTACATGTGACATGGTTACCAATGATCATCAGTACTTATTACTGAGATCATCAGTAGTTGTCACTTATTCTAGCTGCAGCATACCAAGCCTTAACACCAGGTTGTGGAAAGTTGAACTATCCAAAGGCTTAGTAAAAATGTCTGTAAGCTCATCAGCACTAGGCACAAACATAGGATTAATTAAACCCTTTTCAAAACAATCTCTTATAAAATAATGTCTAATTTCTATATGTTTGGTCCTAGAGTGCTGGACTGGATTTTTGACAATGCAAAGAGTTGAAGCACTATCCATTAATAACGGAGTCTTAGTCTCTGTAATGCCATAATCCAAAAGTTGATTCTGAAGCCAGAGTACTTGGGATGTACAACTTGCAGCAGCAATGTACTCGGCTTCAGCAGTGGATGTAGCAACAGATGTTTGTTTCTTACTCTGCCAAGAAATCAAACAGTTGCCTAGGAATTGACATCCACCAGAAGTTGATTTCCTGGTTAAGTTACACCCTGCATAGTCACTATCAGAGAAAGCAACTAATTTGCAAGAGTGCCCAGTGGAATACCATAAACCTAGAGATTGTGTACCTTGCAAATATCTAAAGATCCTCTTGACTGCAATCAGATGAGACTCTTTAGGTGCAGCCTGAAATCTAGCACAAACACATGTAGCAAACATAATATCTGGTCTAGAAGCTGTTAAATACATCAAGGACCCAATCATACATCTGTAAAGCGTTTCATCAACAGCTTTACCTTTTTGATCAATATCCAATTGTGTGATGTTGCACATGGGAGTAGAACAGGGCTTACAGTTTTGTAAATCAAACTTATTTAAAAGATCTTTTGTATATTTAGACTGATGAATGAAAATTCCATCAGCTTTTGTTTGATTTGCAAGCCTAGAAAGAACTGTAATTCTCCCATTGCACTCATTTCAAACTTCCTTTGCATTAATTTTGTAAAATCATCACACAACTGGGGATCAGAGGATGCAAATATAATATCATCAACATAAATTTGAACAAGTAGCTTATGATGATCCACCTTCTTAATAAATAAGGTTTTATCTATGGAGCCTCTAGTGAAATTATTTTGCAGAAGAAAGTTAGATAATGTCTCATACCAGGCTCTAGGAGCTTGTTTCAACCCATAAAGAGCCTTATCAAGCTTGTATACCCATTCTGGGTGTTAATATCCTCAAAACCTGGTGGTTAACACACATAAACTTCTTCTTTTATTTTACCATATAAAAATGCACTTTTAACATCCATTTGAAAAACTTTAAGATTGTGGAGTGCAGCATAAGCTAAGAACAATCTAATTGCCTCTAGTCTGGCTACAGGGGCAAAGGTTTCATCATAATCAATACCTTCTTCTTGTGCAAACCCCTGAACAACCAGTCTGGCCTTGTTCTTAACAATAAGCCCATTTTCATCTGTTTTATTCCTAAACACCCATTTAGTGCCTATTGCACACTTACCTGGGGGAAGAGGAACAAGCTCCCACACTTGCTGCTTTTTGAACTGAAGAAGCTCAAGCTGCATTGCTTCAACCCAGCCATTGTCTCTAAGTGCAACATGATAATTCTTTGGCTCTAGCTGACTGATGAAGAAAGCATAGAAGCAGAAATTGGACAATTGACTTCTGGTTGAAACTCCAGCATTGATATCACCAATGATTTGAGACATTAGGTGATTCTTCAGCTCTTGATAAACAATGAGATCAGTGCAAGTGTTTGTAGAACCTTCAGCAGCAACAGATGTTGATGTAGACTCTTGAAACCATGTAAATGGTGGCAACTCAAATGAAGTTGAAGATGCAGAAATCTCATCAGCACTTGTTGTGAATGAAGCTACAGGAGCATCAGGTTTAGAGGACACAGGCAGTTGGTCACTAAAACTGAAGAGGTGAGTACTGCTATCATCATCATCATCAGCACCAGCAGTACCACCGGTGGTGAACTGTTGACAGGAGCAACAGCAGGAGTTTGATAAGGACATATTGCAGTATGTCCAAATCAAATAGCTCCACAGGGCTTTGTGGAATCTTGTCCTTTGGAGATTCATTAAACTTAAATGTAGAGTCTCTTCAACCATCTTTGTTCTACAGTTGAAGACTCTGTATGCTTTGCAAGTTGATGAATAACCAACAAAGTACCCTGCATCCACCTTAGGATCAAATTTTGGAGTTGATCCCGTGTGTTGAGAATGAAACAAGGACACCCAAAAGCTCTGAAGAATGAAATTAGAGGGGCCAAATGATGAAGAATTCATATGGATTCTTCATCAACCTCTGATTTACTAGAACTCTATTCTGTACATAGCAAGCTGTATTGACAGCTTCAGCCCAAAAAGTCATTGGCAGTCCAGAATCAGCCAACATGGACCTTGCAGCTTCAATAAGGGTCCTGTTCTTTCTCTCACTTCTCCATTTTGTTCAGGAGTTCTTGGAATGCTAAACTGCCTCTTGATTCCTTTGAGAGGTAGAACTCATCAAGTGTATTGTTTCTGAATTCTGTTCCATTATCACTTCTAATACACTTGACTGAGAGGGAATATTGCTTCTCAACATACAACACAAAGTTGATAATCTTCTGAGCTGCCTCATCCTTTGAATGCAAGAAGAAAGTCCTACAAATCTGGAGTAATCATCCACAATTACCAGACAGTATTTCTTCTTAGCCATACTCATCACTCTCACAGGACCAAAGAGATCCATGTGAAGAAGCTGTAAGCAGGCAGTGGACTTAGGTTCTTCTATGGAGGGAAATGAAGCTTTGTGTTGTTTTCCTTTTAAACAAGCAGTGCAGTTATCTTCACATTTGAACTCCTTCATAGGCAGTCCCCTTACTAAACCATGGTTTATCAGCTGATTTATGTTTTTGAGATTAACTTGACCCAGCCTTCTATGCCATAGAGTAGATTCTTGAGGGGAAGCCTTGGAAAATAGGCAAGGATGGCCTTTGAGATCTATTTTCTTGGAAAGATCTAAGGCATACACTCTTCTGTCCTGTTGGCCTTTAGGAGAGTGTATTCATCCCACCTTATCAATCAAACTTAGAACTTTGGATGACAGAATCCGACAGTTCTGACTGGTGAAAAGAGCAACATGGCCTTTGTCACACATTGATTGACACTCAAGAGGTTGTACTTGAGATTTTCCACATGGTTAACATCATCAAACTTTATTTCCCCATTGGAAACAAAGCCTTTACCGATGATGTAACCTTTGCATCATTGCCAAATGACACAAACCCCTTCCTTCCTTGAGAGTAGTCATTAAGAAGTGATCGTTTTTTTGTCATATACATGGATCCTCCACTGTCTACATACCAGATGCCTCTGTGGCATGTTGAAGAACCCTGCAAAACACAACAAATTAGTTAGATTTTGAGACCCAAACCTTTTTGGTTTTGGGCCTGTTCTCATCAACAGATGGTAAACTAACAGGTTTATTGAAAACAACAGCCTGAGAGGAAGAAGATGGTGAAGAAGAGGAATCCTTTGGCTTGGATCTCCTTTTCTGTGGTTTCAAAATAGGAACATCTAATTGGTTAACTCTTCCCAATAGATGTTGAACCATCATAACCAACTGTGTCTGATTTTGTGATAAAGCTTTCAGCTCTCCAGACACATTGGCATTGGAGTTTGATAAGTTCCTATGTTGCATCTTCTCTTTTGAGCAATCTCAGTTGTTACCTGTTTAACCCCTTCCTTTTGAATTTCTTTTTGGACTTAAGGGTTAT
>JACCIX010000865.1:0-129705 GCA_025506515.1 Flaveria trinervia | reverse complement strand
CCTTCTTGTACAGCCTTAATAACTTCAGTCACCACAGACGGTAAGATTGTCTGCATGACCTGATGGACTTCTTCTACAACAGCCTCTTTTACTAAGGCTCTCAGATTGGCGCTTTCGTCGCCACCCTCCGGATGAGGGGTCTCTGGTTCTTCATGAACCACCCTCTCAACCCTGGGTCTCCCTCTCTTGGGTCGCGGTTCAGCACCGTGACCTCTACCCCTAGAAGCTTTCGAAGATCTACCTCCGGCCATCACACGCACACTGAAAGATTCAAACACCAACACGATCATTCAAGAAATAACTCAGTTTATGTCAAGTATAGTAAGTCCCTAATTACAGTGGCCAGTTACTTTACTCTTCATACCCCAAGTATTACCTGTCCTGACTACATCAGTATTTAAACCTACATATAACACATAACACATACCATGCGCACATAAAACCGGTTAACTTTATGAAAATACCTGATGGCACGCAGCTACTCAGTTTGGCATCCCATTCCCTTCCGTCCCATTCTCAGTTTAAGATCAGGTTTATTTTGAAATTTTACCCATTTCACTTAAACTTTGGCTCTGATACCAACTTGTAAGGCCCCGTTCCCGGGACGCTTACAGCTGGGTTCTCATCGCATATAAAACATATAATTACATTAGTATTTAATAAATCGCAGCGGAAAACTAAAAAAACTTTCATTTCCTTGTAAATGCTTTTGCAAACTAATACAACATTCATTACAAAAAAAATAGTTTGTTCGCATTACAATGCAAAAACATTAATCAAAAGAATGCCATCCCAAAAGAGCTGAGTTGTCGCCCGTGCCATCCTCAGCAATCATTACCTGCCAACTGGAAACACATCAAAGTCAGCGTTGCTGAGTGAGTTCTAGTTTTATAAATAAACATACTTTACTTTCATATAAAACCGTTTGTACTTTTACATGATCACACATCATACGTACACATAGATAATATCATTATTATCTTCCTCATTCGTTCATTCCTTCTTTCATTACCTTGCTTGCGCATCGGACATCATCCCGAACCAATACCATGTGCTACACCCCGGTTAGTCGTAGCTACCGGGCCGAAGTCAACGAATGACAGCTAAACGTATGCCGCGGTACTAGGAGTAACCGTCAGTCTTAGCTACTGGGCCGAAGTCAACGAATGACAGCTAAACGTATGCCACAGTACTAGGGGTGAGCGGTAGAGGTTCAACATTTGGGGTCAATCACCAAGAGGGACCCCGTATCCGATGTGTGCAAGACGTTTCATTCGTTCATTAACACATGCATTCATTCATCATGTTCCTCTTTCTTTATCTTTCACTTTACGTTACATAATACTTCGTTCATTCATCATAACAAGTAAAGCCACAGGAAAGATATTATACATCACATTAAGGAACATAAACATGCATCAACATCACATCATACATGGCAACATCATACATACGTAACGTATAACATCCTCACCCTCATAATGCCCAACATGCCTCTAAGACCTCGATCGTCATCTTAAAGACTCTTATGGGAACCTTTACATCAACACTTACATCTGCACCTTCCCCCGAAAGTCAGAAGTCAATCTACACCTTCCTCGGGTTCAACAGCCCTATTCGGGCGTATGGACGCCCTTCAGTCGCATTGCCTCCATGCGACTGAACATCATGCGATTGAACTAATACGGATGAACACCTATGCGAATGAACATCCAGTCGTGCGAATGGACCCTCAGTCGCATGACCCCCATGCGACTGGCCCTCCAGTCATGTGAATGAACCCCAATCGTGCGAATGGACCCCAATCGCACCCTAATCGGCCGTATGGCCTCCATTCGGCCTCCAGTCGGTCGCCTAACCGTAACTGGTGCAGAGTGCAGTTCAACCCGACTGCAGCCGAGGGTTTTCGGCCCCCAAACTCATCTCAACCCATTTTAAGCCTAAATCGACCATCCTAAACCTTAGAGATGCATACCATAACATCACTCAAGCACAACCAAGCAAGAAATCAGTCACAATCGCGTCATACATACGCATACACATACACAAACGGGTCAACTTACACACATACGAAAAACTCAATTTCAGATGTTTTCCAGCCCCAAATCGTTTGAAAACAAGTAAAAGAGGGGTCCTAGAACTCACCTAAACGAGCACAATGACAAGAGTTTTGATTCGGCTTGCTTCACGACGATTTTGGCGACCCGAATCGACCCGAACCAACACTTTTTCCTCTTTTCCTCCTCTTTCTCTCTATTCTTCTCTTTGTGAGCTGAAATGTGAGTGTGGGGAGAGTGGGCTGCCCTCTCCCTACATATATCACCACCTTTCCCAACTTTTCTTCGTCGGCGAGTTTGGTCCCTCGAC
The DNA here is from genome assembly GCA_025506515.1 of Flaveria trinervia. Lineage (NCBI taxonomy): Eukaryota > Viridiplantae > Streptophyta > Magnoliopsida > Asterales > Asteraceae > Flaveria > Flaveria trinervia. The sequence continues at coordinate 127,338 of JACCIX010000865.1, read as the reverse complement.
TTTTGGACTTTATTTTCTTTTCTTTCTTCACCGGCTTCAAAATAATAAATATCCGGGTGTTACACAGGAAGTAAAAACAATCTGTGCTAGAAGTATTGCTATTTAACATTCTTGTGTATGAACTTTTTCTCCATGCATTATGTTAAGCTTTCAAGACAACTAGGTTGCACAAATCTATACTCGCATAATTTGAGTAAAATACAAGTTAATCTAAAAATTTTTAATGTTGGACCATGGTTTGATTTCTTACTCATTGTTCACACATTTGGTTTCATTAACAAAGTTTGATTACCGTCGTCCCATATTGGTAATTTGAATTTGGATTGTTATTGAGAGAATACGAACTTTTTCTTCTTCTTTTGCAACATTTATCGTTGCCTCGATTCTAAACAAGAAACATCACGATCAAAAGTTAGTATTTGGATTCGTTATATTGGATTTTGTATGCTAGAGTGTTTAAAGATTGTGGTAGAGCGTTTTGAATGAGTTTAGTAAGGAATGGATAGATATTAAGGGTGAATTGTATTGTCTCATGCGTGGTTTTATAACGATTTAAACTCTACGTGTAAATACTTATTTACGAATTTAAAGTTTCATTTCGGTTATCCTTTTGTTTGGATTTAATTAAATTAGTTCAAGAGGATGTTAAGAAACGAATACACATACGAATACATGTTGTTACGGGATGTAAAAACAAACCGTGCTAGAAGTATTGCTATTTAACATTCTTGTGTATGTACTTTGTTCTCCATGCATTATGTTAAGCTTTCGAGACAACTAGGTTGCACAAATCTATACTCGCATAATTTGAGTAAAAGACAAGTTAATGTAAAAAATTTTAATCATGGACCATGGTTTGATTTCTTATTCATTGTTCACACATTTGGTTTCATTAATAAAGTTTGATTACCATCATTCCATAATGGTAATTTTAATTTGGATTGTTATTGAGTGAATACAAACTTTTTCTTGTTCTTTTGCAACAATTATCGTTGCCTCGATTCTAAACAAGAAACATGTGGATCAAAAGTTAGTATTTGGATTCGTTATATTGGATTTTGTGTGATAGAGTGTTTGAAGATGATGGTACAGCGTTTTGAATGAGTTTAGTAAGGAATGGATCGATTTTAAGGGTGAATTGTATTGTCTCGTGCTTTGTTTTATAACGGTTTAAACTCTACGTGTATATTCTCATTTACGTATATAAAGTGTCATTTCGGTTATCCATATGTTTGAATTTAATTGAATTAGTTCAAGAGGGTGTTAAGAAACGAATACACATACGAATGCACGTTGTTACGTGAAGTAAAAACAATCCTTGATAGAAGTATTGTTATTTAACATTCTTGTGTATGTACTTTGTTCTCCATGCATTATGTTAAGCTTTCGAGACAACTAGGTTGCACAATCTATACTCGCATAATTTGGGTAAAATACAAGTTAATCTATAAATTTTTAATCTTGGACCATGGTTTGATTTCTTATTCTTTGTTCACACATTTGGTTTCATTAATAAAGTTTGATTACCATCATTCCATAATGGTTATTTGAATTTGGATGGTTATTGAGTGAATACGAACTTTTTCTTGTTCTTTTGCAACATTTATCGTTGCCTCGATTCTAAACAATAAACATGAGGATCAAAAGTTGGTAGTTGGATTCGTTATATTGGATTTTGTATGCTAGAGTATTTGAAGATGGTGGTACAGCGTTTTGAATGAGTTTAGCAAGGAATGGATCGATTTTAAGGGTGAATTGTGTTGTCCCGTGCTTGGTTTTATAACGGTTTAAACTCTACGTGTATATTCTCATTTACGAATATAAAGTGTCATTTCGGTTATCCTTATGTTTGGATTTAATTAAATTAGTTCAAGAGGGTGTTCAGAAACGAATAGACATAGGAATGCACGTTATTAAGTGAAGTAAAAACACTCCATGCTAGAAGTATTGCTATTTAACATTCTTGTGTATAAACTTTTTCTCCATGAATTATGTTAAGCTTTTGAGACAACTAGGTTGCACAAATCTATACTCGCATAATTTGTGTAAAATACAAGTTAATCTAAATTTTTTTAATCTTGGACCATGGTTTAATTTCTTATTCATTGTTCACACATTTGGTTTCATTAATAAAGTTTGATTACCATCATTCCATAATGGTTATTTGAATTTGGATGGTTATTGAGTGAATACGAACTTTTTCTTGTTCTTTTGCAACATTTATCGTTGCCTCGATTCTAAACAAGAAACATGAGGATCAAGAGTTTGTATTTGGATTCGTTATATTGCATTTTGTATGCCAGAGTGTTTGAAGATAATGGTACAACGTTTTGAATGAGTTTAGTAAGGAATGGATCGATTTTAAGGGTGAATTGTATTGTCTCGTGCTTAGTTTTATAACGGTTTAAACTCTACGTGTATATTCTCATTTACGAATATAAAGTTTCATTTCGGTTATCCTTATGTTTGGATTTAATTAAATTAGTTCAAGAGGATGTTAAAAAACGAATACACATAGGAATGCATGTTGTTACAGGAAGTAAAAACAATACGTGCTAGAAGTATTGCTATTTAACATTCTTGTGTATGAACTTTTTCTCCATGCATTATGTTAAGCTTTCAAGAAAACTAGGTTGCACAAATCTATACTCGCATAATTTGGGTAAAACACAAGTTAATCTAAAACTTTTTAATCTTGGACCATGGTTTGATTTCTTATTCATTGTTCACACATTTTGTTGGATTCCGTGTGCCCAAGAAGCATAGAACATTGATGCGGTTAGTATGTCATGATCCAAGTCGGGTTATACCCAATAACAAGTTTTACAAACACAAACGATTATTCAATTGATGATATGATCATGCAATTAAATAACAACACCAAATTTAGAAAAATGGGTTTTCTAAATAAGTTGCATATGAGATGGAACAACTTATTAGGATTTTTGTTCATGATTATTATTTGTAATGTTATTTAAACAAATTAGATAACATCAAATAATGAAAAAAAGGGTTTTATAACTTATACAATTAAATAGTTAATTGTATAAATTATTAGATGACTTATTTAATTTTGTGTGTGTGTGTTTGAGAGGGAAAATTCTTTTCCCTTTGAAACTTTCGGCCGCCTATCAAGGGTTATTGGCCCTTTTCTTTTCTTGAACACATACACAAAAGCAAGTCATTGACTAGAACCCTTTCACCACTCTCATTACATGCAAAAACAAAAACCAAAACACTCTCCTTTCTCTCTCTAGTTCTCGGCAATTAGCAGCAGATTTGGGGTCCTTTCTTTGGTTTTTGGGTGTTCATCTCCCTAACAAGAAGAGTGTTTGTGCACAAGCTTGGGGTATACAAACTTGAGGGGTCCTTCCTTGGAGTCTTGGCCGATTCACAAGCATCATTCTACCCTTCCTTGGTCGACATTTTGGCTGGAGAAAGGCAGTTCATCACAGCTTATGTAGCTGTGATTTTATGTCATTTACATATGTTCTTAGCTTGTTCATTCACATATTAAAGATCCTTTTGATTTGGGTTTGTTTTCCATCTTAAAACACCATTAAGAACATGAAATTTTCAGCTTATAAACATGTTATAATGCTATACTTCCGATGCGTTTTTCAGAAAGTTTAAAAGGTTAAACTTGTCTATTTTGTGTTCTATCAAACCCTTCAATGGCATCAAGAGCCGGTTATGTGGATAACTTGCTTATTCCTTGTCTTTAAAATTGGTTTTAAAGATGTATTATCAACTTATTATAGGCTGATTTTGGGCTGCTATATTTTGTATGAATGATTCTCCAAACTTTCAAGGTCATATCACACATGCTAGTGATTAGACCTTGAAAGATATATATATATATATAATATATATATATATATATATATTATATATATATATATATATTATATATATTATATTATGAAATGTTGATTGTTTGGACAATGTTTAAAACCCAAAATTTTAGTTTATGTTGGCTGAAATTTGGTGGTTTTAAGTGGGGTTTCATTATATGTTTGGATGATATGATCATTGGGTGTTAGTGTGCATAACCTAGCCTTTGGCCTTTTGTTTTGGATGATTGGAATGGTTGGTTTTATTCATTCAATTGGGTTGTAATTTTTATGTTTATTATTTGGGTTGTAATTATTTGTTCATTTGGTTATCTAAATAATAGATTAGGTGCATTTCTTTTATTAGAAAAATGTATTAGGATACAATTTTGTAAAAGGAAGATGCACAAGATCAAGACCCAAAGATGGACATCAAAGACATGGAACTTGAAGCATATGGATGCAAGTTCAAGTGGGGGTCTAATGATGACCTCAATTTTGTGTTGATTTCAACCCTTAGGAAAGACCTAATGATGACACTTGTGATGGCAAACAAGTGTTGTCAATTCAGTGGCTATGGTTATGCACTCATGTTTGTATGCTTATGCTTGTTTGAATGTTTGTTATTTGATTGTATGGTTGATATTTTGACATGCATTACAAACTAATTAACAAGCTGAAAATTAATGGTTCTTAATCATTAAAAGTAATAAAAGGTTATTAAATTGATTTAATGATTTCAAAGATTAAAATGGGTTTTAATCAAAAGACCATAAGGTATCTTGTATTTGAAAGCATGCAAGTACAAGTACATAGAGTTTCTAAACTAAGATTATGAAATCTCTAATTTTTTTCCAAACTATATTTCCAACAAGATCAACACCGTCCTTTTACACAACACTTGAGCCACTTGGGAACTCTGAGTGGGATAAAGGTCACCTAACCATTTTGAGGGAACTTGCGACTTGAGGTGAGAATGCCTTATTTGTGGGATAAAGGTCACCTAACCACTTATTTTGGCAAACTCACACGTAGGTGTAAGTAGGGTATCTTGATTTGCAAACCATGTCAAATGGATCACCTACGGTGTGGTTTCCAAATGGTGTTTATGGGATTAACATGCCGACTTTACATATGATGTTTCAAGTCGATCCCATATTTCTAGAAGTTGCAAATGGTTGCAACCATCAATCGTTGACCACCTTATTAATTTAAATCGTGGGATAAAGGTCACCTAACCACAATTTAAATGTAATGTTGTGTGACAAACCTAGATTAGGAAACTTTATACACTAGATTATTTAAGTATTCTAAGCCACACCTAGGTTAATTTATATATATATGCACGTATACATGCTTTCATTTTGTTTACATAAGTATATTGTTCACTTATATATACAAGTATACGTATGCATGGTCGCATGCATACCCTTTTACGTGTGCATGTGCCATCTTTTGCTAAGAAACATATACACATCATATGAATATATGTATTGCATGCTTACATGCATGCACAAGAAATTACGTATGCATGTATTTAAAAACATTGAGATAGAATACATATGATCCAAATACATCAACAATACAACATCAAAAACACCAAATACAACCTAACCAAACACCTTGAAAACAAAAGTAAACACCAAGAGAACTTGACATCAAAACAAACTTAAACAAATCCTCTACACCTAAACCTCAAACCAAAGAACCATTAGAGATCAAAAACCACCCGGTTTACAACCTTAAACACCCGGTTTACACCTTAAACACCCATTAATGATCAATGACTCACCCTTCTCTTTGTGTGACACCTAAACCCACCTTGCCACTAAGCTCAACCCCAACCCGCCACCTAGCCCCTAAGAACCAATTCACTAAACCTATAACTTCCACCTCACATCCTAAACACTAGACCTCATGATTACACCTTCACTATTTGAAGGTCTCGGCCGATGGGAAATCTAAACAACCAAGCTACCACCGAAGACCCACCTCCATTCGGTCGACCTCAATCTCCATTGCCACTTATCACCTCACGAACGCTATACACAACCACAATCATCCCCACTCTCGGATAACACCATAACAACCGTTTATTATCACCATTTCCTACCTATCTCTCGGTTGAATAGCAGCAACGTCCAAGCCTCGTGTAAACATCACCTCCCGAAGATTATCAGGAACACCAAAACCAAGCAGATTCATAGACCATCTTCACCATCTTCCATTACTCTCTTCTGTCACAAATCAAGGTTTTAAGCTCTAGAACCCTATTTTATTAAGGTTACAAAAGTTAAACATGTGTTAAATGAACACATGTGATTAATCCTTTTGGTTAAAACATTCAAGATTTTTATAAAAACATATAAAAATCAAACTTATTTTTCAGACAATAAGAAAGATTTAAAGAATCTGAAATAAGTAAAACAAACCTTAAAAATCAAATTTATAACAAGAAATTATCAACAAAAGGGTTAGAAATATAGTTATAGTTTGTTAAAATCGGTTCTGCATATTAAAAACTATGATTGTGGGAACAAACATCGAAGATATGTTGAGAATATTGGGAAATATAATTCTGTAAAATTTTGGTGCTATTCCCCTAAGTAAATTAACTTATATAAATTATTTAAGTATTTAAAAGGAAAAATTATATCGGAAGAACCGACCCTAGTAAATATATGGAAAAATTATATACTGATCATTAAGAAATATAGACTCCACTGGAAAAATCTCGTGACTTAACTCAAAGTATTATCTGAAATATGATTATTACATGTTCTGCAGTAGAAAAATCAAAATAATACTTTAATAGCATAATAAAATCTAAGAAAATCATGAATAAATTGATAAATCAAAACCTGCAAAATGTATAAATTTAATAATTTTTGGAGCTATATAGCTATTTTTGTGAAGAATTGGGATTATTGTAAAAATTACAGAAACTAATCTGTTATGTGTTAGACTTTGATAAATTTATAAGAAGTTCTAATTCCTATTGTGAACCCTCTGTAAAATTTTGGGAATTTATGGACTACAGAAACTATTTTTGGCAATTTATGATGAATTTATAACAATTATAGAAAATAATCTGTAAATTTCTTGGAAACAAGAAATTAATGTGATATTCCAGATTATTAAACCTATTTGTTATAAAAATTTCAAAATTAATTAAGGTACTGAAAATTTTGAAGAAAATAGTTATGTTTTCTAAACTATAAAATTCTTTTGTTTATAGGTTACCATTTGGAGTAAAGGTGAGTTTCATGGCCCATTTTGTTTTAATAAAGTTTTGGGGGAAAAGCATACTAATTTATGAATTGGTGCATTATTTCTAAAATTTATGTTACAACCATTAATTCGGATGTGGAACCGTTAGATAACATTGGTAGCGCTACTTAGGGGATATCTCCTGCATTAACAGAATGAGTGTTATAATGCTATGTTATCTGATTTATGAGAATATGATATGACAGACATAAATGATCTGATTGCTATGTAAGGTTTGGTTGTATATATAATGCATCAATATTATCTGTTTAATAAACCTGTGAAGCTCACCAACTTTGTGTTGACTATATTTGGTATGCTTTTTCAGGAATTCATCATGACTAACAACTTAACGTTCTCCTTTGATGTTTTTAATGGCTGGGGTGAAGTTGTAGGAAAAGTTTTTGTGAGCCTAACAGTAAACTTGTATGACTTCCGTGTATCGGTGGATGCTCACTTCCATCGTCTCTGAAGATGTAGCTGTTAAATCTTTATGATGTAATAGGATTATGTAATTTCAAATTTTGACTATTATGATATTATGTAATCCTAACCTTAATATTATGTTATGAATTACGTATGATTATGTGTTATCTGACAATGAGTTCTGAGCAATCAAGTCACTCCCTATGTATTTCACGCTTCCGCCGGGATGTGACAGGTTGGTATGAGAGCCATTGGTTATAGAGAATTAGGTACCATAAAATACCTAGACTATAACCATAAGCTCATATCTGTATAAATATGTGTTTATATGATTTTGCGTGTTATGATTCCATGTATATTAAAGCATGTTCCATGCAGAGAATTTATAATATGTACAGAAATAGGTAACTAACTATTGGGTTCAAACCATGAAAGGATTTGGTTTGCAGCCATGAGTACCAATAACAAATTTTGTGAGACTGACTCATCCGAATACTCGGATTATAATGATCACAAAGGACTTACGCCTGAACCTAAACCTCAGCAAATTCTAGAAACTTTTCCAACCAAAGAAGAAGATAATCCTGAACCTAAATTTTATGTCCGTCGTGCACCTATAATGGTAGGAGTATATACCATTAAAACTCCTAGGAAAAGGGTACGACCCGAAAACAAACTTAAAACCAAGCAATACGAAGGCAAGGAGAAACAAGAAACTAACTCCCTCAGAAACGAAGGAAGTAAAGCTAAGAGACAAAGGGTGGATGAAGATCAAAACACAGTCACTCAACCAACCCTTAAACAGCTCAAGAAAATTCAACAAGAAATCAGGAATATTCAGAAAGATGTTAAGGAACTGAAAGCACCCAAAGGAAACATCTTCTCAAGGATATGGAAATGGGTGCGGGGAAATTAGAAGCTAACTTTTAAATGTGAAATCTTTAAATAAGAACTTAAATGAAAAATATCTTTTGTGTTTAAGCTATTACTTGTTTATGTGTTAATATTGTTAAGAATCTAAAATTATTTTTAATATTTACTATAATTAACTATAGAAAAGCATGCCGCCAAGAAGGAACACCCAGCCCGTAAGAAGAACGACGCGAGTAGGACCACCTAGAACCAGACTTGGGGAAGAAACCCCTGTAAACCCAAAAACCAATGAAGATGAAAGGATCACGCGGATAGTAGCACAACAATTAGAGGGTGCCATACCAACACTAGTAACTCAGCTTCAACAAAACCTAAATCTCGGAACACAAAACCAGGTAATGAGATACCCATGGATGATACCATGAGGGAACAACCAGAAGAGGAAGCTATAATAGGAAGAGGATGTTCCTACAAAGCTTTTATGTCGTGTAGACCTCGAGAATTTGATGGTAAAGGCGGAGCAGTACAGGCTTTACGTTGGTTAGATGAAATGGAGTCAACTCTAGAAATCAGCAAATGTGCCAATAACAACAGAACCTTATTTGCTTCACACTCATTAAAAGGGGAAGCACAATCCTGGTGGAAGATGGAAATGACCATCAAAGGTTGGCACGTTATGAATGAATTAAGTTGGGAGGAATTCAGGATTTTGATTATAGAGAAATACTGCCCTTATAATGAAATAGAAAAGTTAGAAACTGAGTTTCTAGCTTTAGAAATGAAAGGAGCAGCATATCGGGAATATACCGACAGGTATAATGAACTCTCGAGGTTAGTGCCACACCTAGTGACCCCAGAATCAAAAAGAATAGGAAGATATATTTGGGGACTAGTGCCACAAATAAGGGATTAGTAAAATCAGCTAGGCCTAAGACTTTTCAAGATACTGTAAGTTTATCAGGATGTTTGACAGATGAGATGATAAGAAATGGATCATTAAGTAACCCCAGATCCGGAGAAAAGAGAAAGTGGAATAATGATAACACAGGGGAAAAATTTAGGGGAACCCCTCAGAAACGAATAGTTAGACAACCCCCTCGGAACTACCTAGGAATGACACGGGAAAAGAAACCCCAGACAGAAAACCAGCCATGGTGCAACACTTGCCAAAGATACCATCAAGGCAATTGTGCGATGGTAATCTGTTATAACTGCAAGAAAAAGGGGCATATATCCCGAGACTGCAAAAACCCTGCAAATCCAAAACCAGTCTGCTATCAATGTGGGAATGAAAATCATCGCCGAAACGAATGTCCACAGCTCAAAGGAAAAGCACCGGCTAATCAGAACAACCCTCGGGGAAGAGCGTTCATAATGCAGGCAGAAGAAGCTCGACATGAACCAGAAGTTGTCACGGGTACGTTCCCTGTAAACGATCAGTATGCTACTGTGTTATTTGATACTGGAGCAACCCGTAGTTTTGTTTCAAATACATTTAGGAAACTACTTAACTTGACCACAGAAAAGTTATATCAAAAATATATGATAGAATTAGCGGACGGTAAGGTAATCGAAGCTTATGAAATCATTCTTAATTGCACAATGAATCTAGATGAAAACTATTTCAACATAGATTTGATTCCTATTGATTTAGGAGGATTTAACGTTATTGTAGGAATGGATTGGTTAAGTAAAAATCAAGCTGAAATAATATGTGGTAAGAAAATGATCAAAATTCCTTTGGTTAAAGAGAATAGAATACTGTGTATATATGGTGTGACAGGATCAGCGATCACAAGTTTGATGTATCAGAATACAAAGCAGCGGAATACAGACTAGAATTAGACAAATTGTAGCAAGCAATCGATACTTGTAAGCATTAAGATCGCATACGGTTATAGGGAGAGAATATGTATTTCTGATTTCTAGGAATGTTTATAGATGTAGAATATTTCTAATCAAATCAATCATTCATTCCATTCAATTACTCATTCCCCCATTGATTACAATAGTTTGTCACTCCTTATATAGAGTGCAACAGTCACTGCTGTTATCACGGAAAGTGACAACTGGCAGATCCAATACAAAAATAACTAATTCTTAACGAACTACTGAAATGTTCACAACTACTGAGAACATATCAGCATGTTAAGTACAAAATATAAAACTACTGAAACTACAACGACTGAAGAACAAGCTCTTCAGTCGTTTTACAAAACTACTGAAACATAAAAATATAAAACTACTGATATCACAACTACTGAAGAAGTACTCTTCAGCAGTTGTGACAAACTACTGAGGCTTCAGTACTTGATCTTCAGACTTTGACCTTCAGGTGTTTCATCAGCTGATGACTTCAGTAGATATCATCAGCTGATGTCTTCAGTCTTTGTCTTCAGACTTTGTACATCAGTTGTTGATCTTCAGTACTTGTGAACTCTTCAGCTGTTGTACTTCAAGACTTTGGTCTTTCAGCTTCAGTACTTGTGTTCTTCAGCTGTTGTACTTCAGCACTTTGGTTCTTCAGCTGTTAAGGTCTTCAGCACTTGATCTTCAGCTGTTGTAGTCTTCAGCACTTGTCAAACTACTGATGAGGCTTTCAGCAGTTGTTGTGATACCATGTGGGACTTAGAGGTTTTCTGATCTTGGCTCATTGGTTCTTTTGGTCCAACAAACTCCCCCTGAACCAATGCAGCCAAAACCTCTAACTTATTTAATCTCCCACTTATTGATGGCAAAATGTTGGTCTTTTTCCTTCTTGATCAGTAGAGAAGATGACCCATGTAAGCTCCGGCCTGGGAAGAAATCTCAAATATTTGTTTGGCAGAGTATGAATGGGAACTCTGTTTTGGGGAACTGGACACAGAGTTGTTATCCCATTCATGAGATTTACTTCCCCATAATGAGTCTGTATGACTCACGAACATAGGCCTCAAGGAGAACAACTTGTTCCTCCTGAGAGAGTTCTTCTGCTCCTCCTTCGAAGAAGAACTCTGGACCATAGTACTCTGATAAGTACTTCATGGTCCTGCCATTTTTCAGCTCCACCGTAGTTACCTCCCTATATACAAATTCATCAGGATGGTTGCCTTCAAGGAGTAACTGGAGCTCATTCTTTTGGATGTCTTCAAGCTTTTTATATAACAACCCCTTCTTAATCATCTTGTTTTCTAGTAAGGCTTGAGGTGTCTTCTTTGCTTGGTGAGCTTTCTTGAATTCATCAATGATTTCCCAAGGTGAGACTACAACGGCCAACATGATGGTAGACTCTATTGTTTTTCGTACTTGGCCATTGTATCTGTGTGGGATAGTTCTTTTATGTATTCTAGAACTCACCCTGGGGTCTGGCCATACTCTCACTCTCTCCTTCTGATACTGAAAGGTGTGCCTGAGAGTGTACAGCCTTTGAGCATGCCCTTTCATGGCTTGAATAGATGATGACTGAGGAAATTCCTTGTCAACCATCTTCAACAGTTGCTCATCGTGCTGTTTCTGCTGTTCTTCTTCTTCTATCTTGACTCTGACCATTTCCCTTTGAGAGTCAGGTGTGATCATGGGTTGACTTCGGGGTTTTGGTAGCTTCAGAACAGCAGAGAGTGGCAGACTATCATCTTCATCCTCTTCTTCTTCTTCTTCTTCCATCCTCAGCACCCTTCTCCTCCTTCTGGGTATATCACTGGATGATGGTTGGGTTGGTGAAGGAATTGGTTTTGAAGAATGAGGATGTTTGGATTTTGGCTTAGAGGTTGGTTGGGAGATTTGAGGGATAGGATCTGTTTGAGTGGGTGGAAGGGAAGGTTGATCTAGCATCCTTGTAGTTAGCTTCGCCTTTGTGAGTTTAGCCATCTCTAACCTTTTACCAGCCCCATCCTCATCAAGGGCTTCCACAATAATCCCTTTGTTGAATTGCTCAGACAGACAGATTCTGGTGGCTATAGCCAGAATGCTGTCCCTGGTCCATGCGCGGATCTCCATTAATGATCTTCCCAAGTATTTTGCAATAAAGCGGATCATTATTTCCAACCTCTCTTTCTCAAGAGCATCATACCCTGCCCATCGGGTTGTATCTCTTGTACTTCTAACCTTCTGATCTCACTATCCAGTGTGGCTGTGTCAAACCCCTGCCTGAAGAGTTGTTCAATTATTTTATCCATGGAGTGGCTGTGTGTGGTGTCAGCTTCTTTGACCAGCTCCTCCAAGGATTTGTCTTCAGCAGTGTGATCATCAGCACTTCTCTTCGCTTGTAGGTGAGCAGAGGTTGCTTTTCTTTTTCCTCCTCTTGGGCTTGCATCACATCCTTTTCCTCGGATCTTTTCCTCTTCCTTTCTTTCACTGCAGTACTCTCCCCTTTTTGGTTGCATTGGAGGAAGGGGTTTGTACCGCAGAAAGAGTCTTTTGGACAGCAGCATCAACCAAGGGCTGTAATGTGGAGGAAAGCCTCTCATCAATGGCTTTGATCACTATATCAGTGATCATGGGTGTGATGAGAGGAAGGGAATTTTGGAGTGCAGCACCTATTTGCTCAGGAGGGTTCTGGTCCTGAGAAGTAGGGCCTGAAGCAGAGGCAGGTGGTTGATTTTGGGGTGGCTCGGTGTTTGGGAAACCTTCAAGGGAAGGTGCCATCTGTGGGTGTATTATGGTGGCAGATGGACTTGCATCCTGAGACATCTTGGCCAGCAGCTCTTTGAGTCTGCTAACCTCATCCTCTAGAATGGTGTTTTGAGCAACTACATCATAGAAGAAGCTCAGGTCATCATCAGTTGATACTGAATCACCTGACCTCCTGCTTAGAGCAGGATTTACATGCACTAGGTGTAGACCAGTTGGTGCCTGTGCCCCTTGTGCTTGGTACTGGGGACTTCCAGCCTCAGGACAATGTCCATCATCAGCTGTTGCCTCTAGGGAGGTCTTAGCAATGTTACCAGCCTCACTCTGGTCATGTGCTGAGTCAGAGGAGGTGGCAGCCTCACTAGATATTCTAAGCTCCTTGTCTACACCAGGAGATAGAATTGGGAAACCCCTGTGCTGTGGGTTCTCAGGTGCACTGTGTTCCTCCCCCTCAATTGTAGAGGTATGCCCAGTAGTAAGTGGTTCCTGGGGAGGGGGTGAGGAGTGCAATTGAGTCAGCACTTGTGCAACTATTAAAGTTGGGCTGTGAGGGGCGGTTGTTTGGGGTGAGGGGATAGAAGCAGTGTGCACCTAGGGTGGATGGTGCTCTTCAATGGCAATCTCCTCAAGTGAGTAAGATCCCAAATAAGTAGGTGTCCCTTGGGTTGCTGCAGGCTCCTGTGGAGAGGAAGCCTGAGCGGCTGTGGCTGGAGGAGTCATTGTATCCACTAGGGGGTTTGGACTAGTGGATATATCCTGCGTTTGTGTTGCAGGGGCATCCTCAGGGGACTCAATTCCCTGAGTAGCCATTTTGGGTTTCTTGTTGGTGGGTTTGGTGGGGACATTGGATTTGAAGGTGGTGGCTGTGGGTTCCAGCTGCGTGGGTTTTCGCAGCTTGGCAGCCATTTTGAGTGTCTGGTCAGAGTTGTGCCGGGAGTATACTTCTGGCAGAACAGCCGTAGCTGGGACTCCCAAGCCAACAAGTCCCTCAGCATTAAGCTGGTCGATAATGATGGCCATTATGAACCGTGGATAGAGTATCCAACGGTTGGCAGTTAATTTTTGAGCCATATCTTTGAGCTCTGAAAATATTAATTCTGAAAAGTTTAGTGGTCGTTGCTCAAGGATAGAATACATTACCTGCTGCCATTTGGTGGACATTTGATCCCAAGACGACGTCTTAGGGGCCAAACATACATTGACCATGTGAAAAATCAGGCGCTCAGCGTCATTAAAGTGTTTCTTCATGATGGTGGTGGCACTGAGATCACCTTGATATCCATGCTGAGCAAATGATAGATCTATGGTGCCCTTCGGATATCCAGCAGGAGAAGTAGCATCACTCAGTTGAAGAATTTTACGGATTGTTGCAGGAGTAATGACTACTTCTTTGTGTTGACGACTGACCGGAGGGATGGTGTGTTGCTCTCCTCAGTTGTAACAGTAACGTTCATCCAAAATTGGTTCAAGGATTCGGCATGTAAGACGGGGTTCAGAAGGAATGCCTTGTTGTATTGGGACTGAACCATAAGATCGATAGTAGTATCGAACTTGTCCAGATCGGCGATTTTGTGAGGTAGGCAACACAGTTGTGTCGCGGTTTAATTTGCATAGACGCCATGGAGAAGAGGGAAGTTTTGGAGAGGAACGTTAGGTTTGAAGAAGATGAAGCAATGAGAGCTAAGGTTAGGGATATATATAGGGTACGGGTAGGGAAACGACTGAAGGATGTGGTGTTAGTCATCAGCTGTTGTAAACAACTGAAGACTTGGTATTAGTCATCAGTAGTTATAAAACTACTGAAGACGTGGTTTTGCTTCAGTTGTTTAAAATGAAACAGCAGTTGTACAAACGACTGAAGAGAAAGTTCTCTTCAGCTGTTTTCGTCAATTCTTAGCTTTTCAGCTGTTTCAAACTGTCCTCAACACATTCATCAGTCTTTATGGCTGATTTCAGTTGTTTCATAGGACATCAGTACTTATCTGTTTTTACTGATTGCAGTAGTTGTAACTGCATCAGTAGTTGTAACTACATCAGTAGTTTAGAACAGATGAAGTACTTCAGTACTTGTGAGACATTTAGCCTTCAGTAGTTATAAAAACTACTGAGGTTAAAAGAGCTCATCAGTACTTATATGTGACATAGGTACTCATGATCATCAGTATGAATTACTAAGATCATCAGTAGTTGTCACCTATTCTAGCTGCAGCATACCAAGCCTTAACACCAGGTTTTGGAAAGTTGAACTATCCAAAGGCTTAGTGAAAATGTCTGCAAGCTCATCAGCACTAGGCACAAACTTAGGATCAATCAGACCTTTTTCAAAACAATCCCTTATAAAATGATGTCTGATCTCTATATGTTTGGTCCTAGAGTGCTGGACTGGATTTTTGACAATGCAAAGAGCTGAAGCACTATCCATTAACAATGGAGTCTTAGTCTCTGTAATGCCATAATCCAAAAGTTGGTTTTGAAGCCAGAGTACCTGAGATGTACAGCTTGCAGCAGCAATGTACTCTGCTTCAGCAGTGGATGTAGCAACTGAGGTCTGTTTCTTGCTCTGCCAAGAAATCAAGCAGTTGCCTAGGAATTGACATCCACCAGAAGTTGATTTCCTGGTCAACTTACACCCTGCATAGTCACTGTCAGAAAAAGCAACTAATTTACCAGAATGTCCGGTAGAATACCATAAACCTAGAGATGGAGTGCCTTGCAGATATCTAAAGATCCTCTTGACTGCAATCAGATGAGACTCTTTAGGTGCAGCCTGAAATCTAGCACAAACACATGTAGCAAACATAATATCTGGTCTAGAAGCTGTTAAATACATCAAGGACCCAATCATACATGTGTAAAGTGTTTCATCAACCACTTTACCTTTCTGATCTGAGTCCAGTTGTGTGGTGCTGCTCATGGGAGTAGAACAGGGCTTACAGTTTTGTAAATCAAACTTTTGCAAAAGATCTTTTGTATATGTGGACTGATGAATAAAATTCCATCAGCCTTTTGTTTGATTTGCAACCCCAGAAAGAACTGTAGTTCTCCCATGGCACTCATTTCAAACTTCTGTTGCATCAACTTTGTAAAGGCATCACACAACTTTGGATCAGAGATGCAAAAATGATATCATCTACATAAATTTGAACAAGTAGATTATGCTGCCCAGTTTTCTTAATGAATAAAGTCTTGTCTATGGAGCCTCTAGTGAAATTGTTTTCCAGAAGAAAGTTTGATAATGTCTCATACCAGGCTCTGGGAGCTTGTTTTAACCCATAAAGAGCTTTATCAAGCTTATACACCCAATTAGGATGTTTATTGTCCTCAAAGCCTGGAGGTTGACATACATAAACCTCTTCTTTAACTTTTCCATACAAAAATGCACTTTTGACATCCATTTGAAAAGACTTTAAGGTTTTGATAAGCAGCATAAGCTAAAAACAATCGAATTGCTTCCAGTCTGGCTACAGGGGCAAAGGTTTCATCATAATCAATACCTTCTTCTTGTGCAACCCCTGAACAACCAGTCTGGCCTTGTTCTTAACAATAAGCCCATTTTCATCAGTTTTGTTCCTAAACACCCATTTAGTGCTATTGCACACTTACCTGGAGGTAGAGGAACCAGTTCCCACACTTGCTGTTTCTTGAACTGAAGAAGCTCAAGCTGCATGGCATCAACCCATCCATTGTCCTTTAAAGCAATGTGATAATTCTTTGGCTCTTGCTGACTGATGAAGAGAGCATAGAAGCAGAAATTTGACAATTGACTTCTTGTTGATACTCCAGCAGTGATATCACCAATGATTTGAGACATAGGGTGATTCTTCAGATCTTGATACACAATGAGATCTGTGCAAGTGTTTGTAGCCGGTTCAGCAGCAATAGATGGTGATGGTGACTCATTTCCTTGAAACCAATCAGTGGATGGTAATTCAAAGGAGGTTGAATTCGAAGAAATCTCATGAGCATTTGTTGTGGATGGTGCTACTGGCGCTACAGGAACATCAGGTCTAGCTGAGTCAGGCAGCTGATCACTAAACCTGAAGAGGTGAGTACTGCAATCATCATCATCATTAGCAGTACCACCAGGTGGTGAACTGTTGACAGGAGCAACAGCAGGAGTTTGATAAGGAACATATTGCAGTATGTCCAAATCAAATAACTCCACAGGACTTTGTGGAATCTTGTCCTTTGGAGATTCATTAAACTTAACATGTAGAATTTCTTCAACCATCTTTGTTCTGCAGTTGAAGACTCTGTATGCCTTGCAAGTAGATGAATAACCAACAAAGTATCCTGCATCCACCTTAGGATCGAATTTGTGGAGTTGATCCTTTGTGTTGAGAATAAAACAGGGACACCCAAATGCTTTGAAAAATGAAATCAGAGGAGCCAAATGATGGAGAACTTCATATGGAGTCTTCATCAACCTCTGATTTACTAAAACTCTATTTTGCACATAACAAGCTGTGTTGACAGCTTCGGCCCAAAAGGTCAATGGCAAACCTGAGTCAGCCAGCATGGACCTTGCAGCTTCAATGAGGGTCCTGTTCTTTCTCTCCACTACTCCATTTTGTTCTGGAGTCCTTGGAATGCTGAACTGCCTTTTGATTCCCTTTGAAAGATAGAAGTCATCAAGTGTATGATTTCTGAACTCAGTTCCATTATCACTCCTAATACACTTGACTGGAAGGGAATACTGCTTCTCAATGTACAGCACAAAGTGGATAATCTTCTGAGCAGCCTCATCCTTTGAATGTAGAAAGAAAGTCCATACAAATCTGGAGTAATCATCCACAATTACCAGACAGTATTTCTTCTTTGCCATGCTCATTACTCTCACAGGACCAAATAGATCCATATGCAGTAATTGCAAGCAGGCAGTGGACTTGGACACTTCAATAGGAGGAAATGAGACCTTGTGCTGTTTTCCTTTTAAACAAGCAGTGCAGGTTTCATCACAGTGGAACTCCTTTATTGGTAAGCCTCTGACTAAACTATTGTGGCTAAGCTGATTCATGTTTTTGAGATTAACATGACCAAGCCTCCTGTGCCACAGTTTAGATTCTTGAGAAGAGGCTTTGGAAAATAGGCAAGGATTGCCTTTGAGATCTATCTTCTTAGAGAGATCTAAGGCATACACTCTTCCTGTCCTGTGGCTTTCAGGAGAGTGTGATCATCCAACACCTTGTCAATCAAGTGCAAAACTTTGGATGACGATATCCTACAGTTTTGACTTGTGAAAAGGGCAACATGGCCTTTATCACACATTTGACTGACACTCAAGAGGTTGTACTTGAGATTTTCCACATGATTAACATCATCAAATTTGATTTCTCCATTGGAGACAAAGCCCTTACCGATGATGTAACCCCTAGCATCATTGCCAAAAGAGACAAATCCCTTCTTTCCTTGAGAGTAGTCATGAAGAAGAGAGATGTTCCCAGTCATGTGCATAGATCCCCCACTGTCTACATACCAGATGCTACTTTGACATGTTGAAGAACCCTGCAATAATAAACAATCAGTTAGTTTTAGAGACCCAAACCTTTTTGGTTTGGGCCTGGTCTCATCAATAGATGGTAAACTAACATGTTTATTTGTAACAACAGCCTGAGAAGAAGAAGATGGTGTAGAAGAGGAGTCCTTTGGCTTAGACCTCCTTTTCTGTGGTTTCAACATAGGAGAATCTAGTTGGTTAACTCTACCCAACAGATGTTGTACCATCATCACCAGCTGTGTCTGATTTTGTGATAAAGCTTTCAGCTCATCAGACACATTACTAGTGGAGTTAGATAAGGTCCTATGTTGCACCTTCTTCTTTTGAGCACCCTCAGCTGTCACCTGTTTAACTCCTTCCTTTTTGGATTTCTTTAAGGACTTAAGGGTTACAGGATTTGATGTTGCTGATACAAATGTGGTCTCAAACTCAGTTTTCATTTTTACCATTTTCTCATTAATTTCTTCTTTTTGTTTGAGTTTGGAACCTCTTTTGTGCCAACAATCATCTGTAAGATGATTGAACAAACCACATACTTCACATGGTTTCTTCTTCATCTTAGGTTGATCATCAACTAAAGATGGTGAAGCAACAGAAGACTTGTTCTTCAATGCTTTGGAAGCATTGGTTGCTTTCTTGACAACCTCTTTAGTAGTCTTCAAACTCTTTCTACTGCCAGTTTTCTTCTCTTCAGTACTGACAGCAGTTGAAGTTTGAACTTCAGATGTTAAATCCTGCTCTCCAGTCCTTTCAGGACCTTCAGGATTAACTCCTGAGTTGATCAACTTATTGATCATGTGAATGTCAGCATTTGGACCATCAACATCAGCTGATAGGTTCAAAGAGGGCTTGATGCTGACTGCTACTTCTGATTGTGCTGTATCAGAAGGTAGATCACATGATGTGATGGATTGGTTATCACTCTCACCATCAGATTCTACCTCTGCTCTTGGGGTAAAATCTGTAGGTGGAGCAGTGTGATTGTAGCCAATTCCAAACTTCACATTTGAAGCAGATTGCTTACTAAGAAGCATTACAAACCCTTTGCATGATTGTACCCATCTATCACACTCGACCTGGGTAACTGCAAGGGTTTCTTTGAGATCTTTTTACTTCTATAGAAGTACATCTTCTCTAGCCTTATCATCAATTATTTGGCAATTCAGTTTATAAACCTCATCATTTTTATCTTGAGCACAAACTCAAACTCAGCTTTGTTTTTGGAAATTATTTGTTCTAGCTCAATGTTCTTATTAATTAAAGCTACATTTGCTTCTCTAATGGAAGCAAATGCTGCTATGCATGGTTCAGAACATAATTTGGCTTTTGCCTCAGAGGATACCTGTGATACCTGAGGTGTAGAGGCATTGGAAGATGAAGTATCAGCAGACTCCAAAGCCATAAGAGCTAGATTTCCAAAGGGACTGTCACCACCATGTTGACCAGCACCTGAGAACAGTTGATCATGACCAGACAAGTCATCTGGTAAACTGCTCCAGTCAACAACTCCTGGGGTGAAGAAGCTGTGTTGTTGAGATTGAGGTTGTTGATGAGATAGGGAAGGCTGAGGTTCTGGTAATGCATGAGGTTGTGGTGTCATAGGAACTTGAACTTGATTTGACTGTGGCATGTAATAACAAGGGTACTGATATGGCATTTGACCCTGAGGAACAAAATATGTCGGAGATTGTTGTTGAGGATGATGACTAGATGTGACAGGATGTTGCCCTCTGTGTTGTTGACTATTGCCAGGAAAAGTCACAAAGGGTGCAGTAGAGTTAGATCCAGTTGATCTACACTCTCTTGCAAAGTGTCCAAGCCGTTGGCATTTGTGACACCTCAACTTGCTCTTGTCAAAACCAACTTTGGTTTTGCCAGAGAGTCCTGGGAATTTTCTTCCAGTTCTTTTGTAGAACTTCTGAGATCTGATATTTATCAAGGCCATTTGGCTCAAAATATCCATCTCTTCTAAGTCATCATCAGCAATCCCCTTGAGATCATCCATGATGAAACATAGATTGTCATTATTACACCCAGTAAACTGACCATCAACACTTACAAATGCAGAATCAGAAGTGCTTGAAGAGAAATTAATATGCTCATCATACTGGCATTCAGATGAAGCATATTCTGACTCATGACCCACCAAGGCAGTGTTGCCTTGTATAAAGTCTTCAGTGAGCTTTCCAGATGAAGACAGCTTTCTATTCTGTTCTATCTCTCTCTCAAAAGTGAGCAATTTCCCATGGAGTTGGGTGAGAGATAGTTTGTCCAAACTTGCACTGGAGCGTAGGACAATAGTATATGTGTCCCATCTCTCAGGCAGTGATCTGAGAAATCTGTTATTCATCTGAATATTGGTGTATTCAAGTTTGACCATTTTTAGTTCAGAGATCAAACAAGAAAACCGCTCATATTGTTGAGTCAGTGTCTCACCCTTTCTATGAGAGAATGTCTCATATTGTTGGGCAAGAATTTCTCTATTATTTGCCAAGACCTCATCTGTTCCTCCAAATTGTTCTTTCAAAGCAATCCAGAGGTCATGGGCAGTTTCATGATGCATTAGCCCAGAATAGATTACATTGGGCAATGCCATGGCCAGAATTCCATGGGCTTTTGCATCAATCTCAAGCAACTTCTTATCCTCATCTGAGTATTTCTCCCTCCTCTTCGAAACCATTTGATTGGTTTCCGGTTATTCACCATAGGCTTGTGTGGACCATGTACCACTGATGTCCAACACCCTGCGCTGTTAACAGACAGGTGATGGAGCATACGTCTTTGCCATATGTTATACTCATTCCTAACCAGCATAGGTGGCTTGGTTGAGGAACCAGTATTGTGAGGATCATTGGAAGGAGTGGTCATTTTCAATTCAAAAACAGTTTAGTTCAAGTTTAAAAAAGTTTTAGACAAACCACAACAAACTCAATGAGAACCAAGAAAAAGATCTCAGGATGAATGAGTAGAAATGCAGAAAATTCAATCTCTATAACCGTTTCTTGCAAAAACAAAAGCTAATTCAATCAAACTTAGATCTTGAATAGCAGTTTCAATGATCAATTATTAGATCGATCAATGATTAACCTGCTCTGATACCATTTGACAGGATCAGCGATCACAAGTTTGATGTATCAGAATACAAAGCAGCGGAATACAGACTAGAATTAGAGAAATTGTAGCAAGCAATCGATACTTGTAAGCATTAAGATCGCATACGGTTATAGGGAGAGAATATGTATTTCTGATTTCTAGGAATGTTTATAGATGTAGAATATTTCTAATCAAATCAATCATTCATTCCATTCAATTACTCATTCCCCCATTGATTACAATAGGTTGTCACTCCTTATATAGAGTGCAACAGTCACTGCTGTTATCACGGAAAGTGACAACTGGCAGATCCAATACAAAAATAACTAATTCTTAACGAACTACTGAAATGTTCACAACTACTGAGAACATATCAGCATGTTAAGTACAAAATATAAAACTACTGAAACTACAACGACTGAAGAACAAGCTCTTCAGTCGTTTTACAAAACTACTGAAACATAAAAATATAAAACTACTGATATCACAACTACTGAAGAAGTACTCTTCAGCAGTTGTGACAAACTACTGAGGCTTCAGTACTTGATCTTCAGACTTTGACCTTCAGGTGTTTCATCAGCTGATGACTTCAGTAGATATCATCAGCTGATGTCTTCAGTCTTTGTCTTCAGACTTTGTACATCAGTTGTTGATCTTCAGTACTTGTGAACTCTTCAGCTGTTGTACTTCAGTACTTTGGTCTTTCAGCTTCAGTACTTGTGTTCTTCAGCTGTCGTACTTCAGCACTTTGGTTCTTCAGCTGTTAAGGTCTTCAGCACTTGATCTTCAGCTGTTGTAGTCTTCAGCACTTGTCAAACTACTGATGAGGCTTTCAGCAGTTGTTGTGATACCATGTGGGACTTAGAGGTTTTCTGATCTTGGCTCATTGGTTCTTTTGGTCCAACATGGTGAAAAACCTAGAGGTACCATAAAGATAATTTCTTGCAAGAATGCACAAAAATATCTAAGGAATAAATGTTGGCTTATCTGACTCACATTGTTGATACTAAGATGGACAAAGCAAACCTGAAAGACGTTTCAGTTGTCAATGAAATTCAGATGTGTTCCTAATGAATTAGCTGGATTACCACCCCCACGTCAAGTGGAATTCAAAATTGAATTGATGCCAGGAACAACCCATATTGCTAAGGCGCCCTACCATTTAGCACCTACTGAAATGAAGGAACTAATGAGCCAACTTCAAGAACTTTTGGATAAAGGACTTATACGACCTAGTGTGTCACCCTGGGGAGCACCAGTTTTATTTGTCAAGAAAAAGGATGGAACATTTAGAATGTGCATAGACTACAGGGAACTCAATAAAGTAACTATAAAGAATAGGTATCCTTACCTAGAATAGACGACTATTTGATCAACTACAAGGATCTAGTTACTTTTCAAAAATAGACTTGAGATCAGGATATCATCAGCTAAGAATACAGGATGAAGATATACCTAAAACAGCATTCAGAACAAGGTATGGACATTATGAATTTCTGGTAATGCCATTTGGATAACCAATGCTCCCGCCATATTTATGGATATGATGAATAGGATATGTAAACCCTATTTAGATAAGTTTGTCATAGTCTTTATAGATGACATTTTAATCTATTCTAATAATAAGGAGGATCATGAGCAACACCTAAGATTGACCTTGGAGTTGTTAAGAAAAGAAAAACTATACGCAAAATTCTCAAAATGTGAATTTTGGAAAAGAGAAGTGCAATTCCTTGGACACATAGTCAATCAAGAAGGAATACAGGTAGATCGAGCAAAAATAGAAGCTGTTAAGAATTGGGAGGATCCCAAGACACCAACAGAAGTACGCCAATTTCTAGGATTAGCAGGATATTACAGAAGATTCATAGAAAATTTCTCGAGGATAGCTCAACCCTTGACTGAACTAACTCAAAAAGACAAGCCATATATCTAGGGAGAAAAACAAAAGGATGCATTCAAACTTTTGAAAAGTAAGTTATGTAGTGCACCTATTTTGTCATTATCAGAAGGGACTGACGATTTTGTAGTATATTCTGATGCGTCTCGTCAAGGATTTGGATGTGTATTAATGCAACGAAGTAGAGTCATTGCATATGCCTCTAGACAACTTAGAGGAAGTGAGAAAAACTACACTACTCATGATTTAGAATTAGGAGCAGTAATCTTTGCACTTAAGATTTGGAGACATTATCTATATGGAACAAAATGTACAATATATACGGATCACAAGAGTTTACAACATATATTTGAGCAGAAAATGCTGAACATGAGACAAAGAAGATGGATAGAATTACTAAGCGATTATGAGTGTGAAATCAAATATCATCCCGGTAAGGCAAATGTAGTTGCAGATGCTTTAAGTAGAAAAGATAGGGCTAAACCGTTACGAGTACGAGCCATGAGAATGGAACTACAATCAAATCTGTTAAGACAAATATGGGAAGCCCAACAGAAAAGTAAGATAGAAATAAAAGGACAAGAAAAGGATTTACAGGCAGATACACATGGAATTCTAAAATTTAAAGGAAGGACCTGGATACCTGATGATGCCATACTTAGAAAGATTATATTAGAAGAAGCACATAAGTCAAAATACTCAGTACATCCAGGAAATAACAAAATGTATAAGGATTTGAAAAATCATTACTGGTGGCCTGGCATGAAGAGATCAGTTGGAGAGTTTGTAGAAAAATGCAATACGTGTTCAAGAATCAAAGCAGAACATCAAAAACCTTCAGGATATCTACAACAACCTGAAATTACACAATGGAAATGGGATCAAATTACTATGGATTTTGTAACCAAGTTACCAAGGACTTCAAGTGGCTACAACACAATCTGGGTTATAGTAGATAGGTAACCAAATCAGCACACTTTCTGCCAATTAGGGAAGATTACAAGATAGAGAAATTGGCAAGAATCTACATAAGAGAATCGTATCCAGACATGGAATACTAATCTCCATTATATCTGATAGAGACAATAGATTCATATCAAGGTTTTGGCAAACCCTACAAAAAGCTCTAGGAACCCAAATAAATCTTAGCACAGCCTTCCACCCACAAACAGATGGACAAAGTGAAAGGACAATACAAACACTAGAAGATATGTTACGTGCTTGTGTATTAGACTTTGGTGGCAGCTGGGATATGCATCTACCTTTAATAGAATTTTCTTATAATAATAGCTATCATTCCAGCATTAAAACAGCCCCGTTTGAAGCCTTGTATGGAAGAAAATGTAGATCGCCCTTATGTTGGAATGAAGTAGGAGATAGGCAACTTATAGGTCCTGATTTAATTCAAGAAACATCCTACAAGATCAAAGAAATCAAGACTAGATTAAAGACAACACGAGATTGGCAGAAAAGTTACGCGGATAAAAGAAGAAAGCTGTTAGAATTTCAAATTGGAGATAAAGTTTATCTAAAAATATCACCCACCAAAGGAATCTTTCGATTTGAGAAGAGAAATAAGTTGAACCAAGATATGTTGGACCATTTGAAGTTATTGACAAAATTGGTCCTGTTGCATATAAGCTAAATTTACCCGAAGAATTAAGTAAAATACACAACACATTCCATGTGTCCAATCTGAAGAAATGTTTAAGAGATGAAACATTAAAAGTTCCAGTTCAAGAAATAAAGATAGACAAGAAGCTTCATTTTACAGAGGAACCAATAGCTATATTAGACAAAGAAGTTAAAAAGCTAAGAAGAAGCAAAATTCCCATAGTAAAAGTTAAGTGGAACGCTAAGAGAGGACCCGAGTATACATGGGAAAGAGAAGATGAAATCAGAAAAAGATACCCCCATCTATTTTAAGATAATGGTCAGATAAGTTCATTACTATTCAAATAAATTTCGGGACGAAATTATCTTTACCGGGGGAGAATGTGACAACCCTAGATTAGGAAATTTTATACACTAGATTCATTTAAGTATTCTAAGCCACACCTAGGTTAATTTATATATATATATATATGCACGTATACATGCTTTCATTTTTTTTACATAAGTATATTGTTCACTTATATATACAAGTATACGTATGCATGGTCGCATGCATACCCTTTTACGTGTGCATGTGCCATCTTTTGCTAAGAAACATATACACATCATATGAATATATGTATTGCATGCTTACATGCATGCACAAGAAATTACGTATGCATGTATTTAAAAACATTGAGATAGAATTACATATGATCCAAATACATCAACAATACAACATCAAAAACACCAAATACAACCTAACCAAACACCTTCAAAACAAAAGTAAACACCAAGAGAACTTGACATCAAAACAAACTTAAACAAATCCTCTACACCTAAACCTCAAACCAAAGAACCATTAGAGATCAAAAACCACCGGTTTACAACCTTAAACACCCGGTTTACACCTTAAACACCCATTAATGATCAATGACTCACCCTTCTCTTTGTGTGACACCTAAACCCACCTTGCCACTAAGCTCAACCCCAACCCGCCACCTAGCCCCTAAGAACCAATTCACTAAACCTATAACTTCCACCTCGCATCCTAAACACTAAACCTCATGATTACACCTTCACTATTTGAAGGTCTCGGCCGATGGGAAATCTAAACAACCAAGCTACCACCGAAGACCCACCTCCATTCGGTCGACCTCAATCTCCATTGCCACTTATCACTCACGAACGCTATACACAACCACAATCATCCCCACTCTCGGATAACACCATAACAACCGTTTATTATCACCATTTCCTACCTATCTCTCGGTTGAATAGCAGCAACGTCCAAGCCTCGTGTAAACATCACCTCCCGAAGATTATCAGGAACACCAAAACCAAGCAGATTCATAGCCCATCTTCACCATCTTCCATTACTCTCTTCTGTCACAAATCAAGGTTTTAAGCTCTAGAACCCTATTTTATTAAGGTTACAAAAGTTAAACATGTGTTAAATGAACACATGTGATTAATCCTTTTGGTTAAAACATTCAAGATTTTTATAAAAACATATAAAAATCAAACTTATTTTTCAGACAATAAGAAAGATTTAAAGAATCTGAAATAAGTAAAACAAACCTTAAAAATCAAATTTATAACAAGAAATTATCAACAAAAGGGTTAGAAATATAGTTATAGTTTGTTAAAATCGGTTCTGCATATTAAAAACTATGATTGTGGGAACAAACATCGAAGATATGTTGTGAATATTGGGAAATATAATTCTGTAAATTTTGGTGCTATTCCCCTAAGTAAATTAACTTATATAAATTATTTAAGTATTTAAAAGGAAAAATTATATCGGAAGAACCGACCCTAGTAAATATATGGAAAAATTATATACTGATCATTAAGAAATATAGACTCCACTGGAAAAATCTCGTGACTTAACTCAAAGTATTATCTGAAATATGAATTATTACATGTTCTGCAGTAGAAAAATCAAAATAAATACTTTAATAGCATAATAAAATCTGAGAAAATCATGAATAAATTGATAAATCAAAACCTGCAGAATGTATAAATTTAATAATTTTTGGAGCTATATAGCTATTTTTGTGAAGAATTGGGATTATTGTAAAAATTACAGAAACTAATCTGTTATGTGTTAGACTTTGATAAATTTATAAGAAGTTCTAATTCCTATTGTGAACCCTCTGTAAAATTTTGGGAATTTATGGACTACAAAAACTATTTTTGGCAATTTATGATGAATTTATAACAATTATAGAAAATAATCTGTAAATTTCTTGGAAACAAGAAATTAATGTGATATTCCAGATTATTAAACCTATTTGTTGTAAAAATTTCAAAATTAATTAAGGTACTGAAAATTTTGAAGAAAATAGTTATGTTTTCTAAACTATAAAATTCTTTTGTTTATAGGTTACCATTTGGAGTAAAGGTGAGTTTTATGGCCCATTTTGTTTTAATAAAGTTTTGGGGGAAAAGCATACTAATTTATGAATTGGTGCATTATTTCTGAAATTTATGTTACAACCATTAATTCGGATGTGGAACCGTTAGATAACATTGGTAGCGCTACTTAGGGGATATCTCCTGCATTAACAGAATGAGTGTTATAATGCTATGTTATCTGATTTATGAGAATAAGATATGACAGACATAAATGATCTGATTGCTATGTAAGGTTTGGTTGTATATATAATGCATCAATATTATCTGTTTAATAAACCTGTGAAGCTCACCAACTTTGTGTTGACTATATTTGGTATGCTTTTTCAGGAATTCATCATGACTAACAACTTAACGTTCTCCTTTGATGTTTTTAATGGCTGGGGTGAAGTTGTAGGAAAAGTTTTTGTGAACCTAACAGTAAACTTGTATGACTTCAGTGTATCGGTGGATGCTCACTTCCATCGTCTCTGAAGATGTAGTTGTTAAATCTTTATGATGTAATAGGATTATGTAATTTCAAATTTTGACTATTATGATTTTATGTAATCCTAACCTTAATATTATGTTATGAATTATGGATGATTATGTGTTATCTGACAATGAGTTCTGAGCAATCAAGTCACTCCCTATGTATTTCACGCTTCCGCCGGGCTGTGACAGGTTGGTATGAGAGCCATTGGTTATAGAGAATTAGGTACCATAAAATACCTAGACTATAACCATAAGCTCATATCTGTATAAATATGTGTTTATATGATTTTGCGTGTTATGATTCCATGTATATTAAAGCATGTTCCATGCAGAGAATTTATAATATGTACAGAAATAGGTAACTAACTATTGGGTTCAAACCATGAAAGGATTTGGTTTGCAGCCATGAGTATCAATAACAAATTTTGTGAGACTGACTCATCCGAATACTCGGATTATAATGATCACAAAGGACTTACGCCTGAACCTAAACCTCAGCAAATTCTAGAAACTTTTCCAACCAAAGAAGAAGATAATCCTGAACCTAAATTTTATGTCCGTCCTGCACCTATAATGGTAGGAGTATATACCATTAAAACTCCTAGGAAAAGGGTACGACCCGGAAACAAACTTAAAACCAAGCAATACGAAGGCAATGAGAAACAAGAAACTAACTCCCTCAGAAACGAAGGAAGTAAAGCTAAGAGACAAAGGGTGGATGAAGATCAAAACACAGTCACTCAACCAACCCTTAAACAGCTCAAGAAAATTCAACAAGAAATCAGGAATATTCAGAAAGATGTTAAGGAACTGAAAGCACCCAAAGGAAACATCTTCTCAAGGATATGGAAATGGGTGCGGGGAAATTAGAAGCTAACTTTTAAATGTGAAATCTTTAAATAAGAACTTAAATGAAAAATATCTTTTGTGTTTAAGCTATTACTTGTTTATGTGTTAATATTGTTAAGAATCTAAAAATTCTTTTTAATATTTACTATAATTAACTATAGAAAAGCATGCCGCCAAGAAGGAACACCCAGCCCGTAAGAAGAACGACGCGAGTAGGACCACCTAGAACCAGACTTGGGGAAGAAACCCCTGTAAACCCAAAAACCAATGAAGATGAAAGGATCACGCGGATAGTAGCACAACAATTAGAGGGTGCCATACCAACACTAGTAACTCAGCTTCAACAAAACCTAAATCTCGGAACAACAAAACCAGGTAATGAGATACCCATGGATGATACCATGAGGGAACAACCAGAAGAGGAAGCTATAATAGGAAGAGGATGTTCCTACAAAGCTTTTATGTCGTGTAGACCTCGAGAATTTGATGGTAAAGGCGGAGCAGTACAGGCTTTATGCTGGTTAGATGAAATGGAGTCAACTCTAGAAATCAGCAAATGTGCCAATAACAACAGAACCTTATTTGCTTCACACTCATTAAAAGGGGAAGCACAATCCTGGTGGAAGATGGAAATGACCATCAAAGGTAGGCACGTTATGAATGAATTAAGTTGGGAGGAATTCAGGATTTTGATTATAGAGAAATACTGCCCTTATAATGAAATAGAAAAGTTAGAAACTGAGTTTCTAGCTTTAGAAATGAAAGGAGCAGCATATCGGGAATATACCGACAGGTATAATGAACTCTCGAGGTTAGTGCCACACCTAGTGACCCCAGAATCAAAAAGAATAGGAAGATATATTGGGGACTAGTGCCACAAATAAGGGGATTAGTAAAATCAGCTAGGCCTAAGACTTTTCAAGATACTGTAAGTTTATCAGGATGTTTGACAGATGAGATGATAAGAAATGGATCATTAAGTAACCCCAGATCCGGAGAAAAGAGAAAGTGGAATAATGATAACACAGGGGAAAAATTTAGGGGAACCCCTCAGAAACGAATAGTTAGACAACCCCCTCGGAACTACCTAGGAATGACATGGGAAAAGAAACCCCAGACAGAAAACCAGCCATGGTGCAACACTTGCCAAAGATACCATCAAGGCAATTGTGCGATGGTAATCTGTTATAACTGCAAGAAAAAGGGGCATATATCCCGAGACTGCAAAAACCCTGCAAATCCAAAACCAGTCTGCTATCAATGTGGGAATGAAAATCATCGCCGAAACGAATGTCCACAGCTCAAAGGAAAATCACCGGCTAATCAGAACAACCCTCGGGGAAGAGCGTTCATAATGCAGGCAGAAGAAGCTCGACATGAACCAGAAGTTGTCACGGGTACGTTCCCTGTAAACGATCAGTATGCTACTATGTTATTTGATACTGGAGCAACCCGTAGTTTTGTTTCAAATACATTTAGGCAACTACTTAACTTGACCACAGAAAAGTTATATCAAAAATATATGATAGAATTAGCGGACGGTAAGGTAATGGAAGCTTATGAAATCATTCCTAATTGCACAATGAATCTAGATGAAAACTATTTCAACATAGATTTGATTCCTATTGATTTAGGAGGATTTAACGTTATTGTAGGAATGGATTGGTTAAGTAAAAATCAAGCTGAAATAATATGTGGTAAGAAAATGATCAAAATTCCTTTGGTTAAAGAGAATAGAATACTGTGTATATATGGTGAAAAACCTAGAGGTACCATAAAGATAATTTCTTGCAAGAATGCACAAAAATATCTAAGGAATAAATGTTTGGCTTATCTGACTCACATTGTTGATACTAAGATGGACAAAGCAAACCTGAAAGACGTTTCAGTTGTCAATGAATATTCAGATGTATTCCCTAATGAATTAGCTGGATTACCACCCCCACGTCAAGTGGAATTCAAAATTGAATTGATGCCAGGAACAACCCCTATTGCTAAGGCGCCCTACCATTTAGCACCTACTGAAATGAAGGAACTAATGAGCCAACTTCAAGAACTTTTGGATAAAGGATTTATACGACCTAGTGTGTCACCCTGGGGAGCACCAGTTTTATTTGTCAAGAAAAAGGATGGAACATTTAGAATGTGCATAGACTACAGGGAACTCAATAAAGTAACTATAAAGAATAGGTATCCCTTACCTAGAATAGACGACCTATTTGATCAACTACAAGGATCTAGTTACTTTTCAAAAATAGACTTGAGATCAGGATATCATCAGATAAGAATACAGGATGAAGATATACCTAAAACAGCATCCAGAACAAGGTATGGACATTATGAATTTCTGGTAATGCCATTTGGATCTGATATACCTCAATAAAGTAACTATAAAGAATAGGTATCCCTTAACCAATGCTCCCGCCATATTTATGGATCTGATGAATAGGATATGTAAACCCTATTTAGATAAGTTTGTCATAGTCTTTATAGATGACATTTTAATCTATTCTAAGAATAAGGAGGATCATGAGCAACACCTAAGATTGACCTTGGAGTTGTTAAGAAAAGAAAAACTATACACAAAATTCTCAAAATGTGAATTTTGGAAAATAGAAGTGCAATTCCTTGGACACATAGTCAATCAAGAAGGAATACAGGTAGATCGAGCAAAAATAGAAGCTGTTAAGAATTGGGAGGATCCCAAGACACCAACAGAAGTACGCCAATTTCTAGGATTAGCAGGATATTACAGAAGATTCATAGAAAATTTCTCGAGGATAGCTCAACCCTTGACTGAACTAACTCAAAAAGACAAGCCATATATCTAGGGAGAAAAACAAAAGGATGCATTCAAACTTTTGAAAAGTAAGTTATGTAGTGCACCTATTTTGTCATTTTCAGAAGGGACTGACGATTTTGTAGTATATTCTGATGCGTCTCGTCAAGGATTTGGATGTGTATTAATGCAACGAAGTAGAGTCATTGCATATGCCTCTAGACAACTTAGAGGAAGTGAGAAAAACTACACTACTCATGATTTAGAATTAGGAGCAGTAATCTTTGCACTTAAGATTTGGAGACATTATCTATATGGAACAAAATGTACAATATATACGGATCACAAGAGTTTACAACATATATTTGAGCAGAAAATGCTGAACATGAGACAAAGAAGATGGATAGAATTACTAAGCGATTATGAGTGTGAAATCAAATATCATCCCGGTAAGGCAAATGTAGTTGCAGATGCTTTAAGTAGAAAAGATAGGGCTAAACCGTTACGAGTACGAGCCATGAGAATGGAACTACAATCAAATCTGTTAAGACAATATGGGAAGCCCAACAGAAAAGTAAGATAGAAATAAAAGGACAAGAAAAGGATTTACAGGCAGATACACATGGAATTCTAAAATTTAAAGGAAGGACCTGGATACCTGATGATGCCATACTTAGAAAGATTATATTAGAAGAAGCACATAAGTCAAAATACTCAGTACATCCAGGAAATAACAAAATGTATAAGGATTTGAAAAATCATTACTGGTGGCCTGGCATGAAGAGATCAGTTGGAGAGTTTGTAGAAAAATGCAATACGTGTTCAAGAATCAAAGCAGAACATCAAAAACCTTCAGGATATCTACAACAACCTGAAATTACACAATGGAAATGGGATCAAATTACTATGGATTTTGTAACCAAGTTACCAAGGACTTCAAGTGGCTACAACACAATCTGGGTTATAGTAGATAGGTTAACCAAATCAGCACACTTTCTGCCAATTAGGGAAGATTACAAGATAGAGAAATTGGCAAGAATCTACATAAGAGAAATCGTATCTAGACATGGAATACTAATCTCCATTATATCTGATAGAGACAATAGATTCATATCAAGGTTTTGGCAAACCCTACAAAAAGCTCTAGGAACCCAAATAAATCTTAGCACAGCCTTCCACCCACAAACAGATGGACAAAGTGAAAGGACAATACAAACACTAGAAGATATGTTACGTGCTTGTGTATTAGACTTTGGTGGCAGCTGGGATATGCATCTACCTTTAATAGAATTTTCTTATAATAATAGCTATCATTCCAGCATTAAAACAGCCCCGTTTGAAGCCTTGTATGGAAGAAAATGTAGATCGCCCTTATGTTGGAATGAAGTAGGAGATAGGCAACTTATAGGTCCTGATTTAATTCAAGAAACATCCTACAAGATCAAAGAAATCAAGACTAGATTAAAGACAACACGAGATTGGCAGAAAAGTTACGCGGATAAAAGAAGAAAGCTGTTAGAATTTCAAATTGGAGATAAAGTTTATCTAAAAATATCACCCACCAAAGGAATCTTTCGATTTGAGAAGAGAAATAAGTTGAACCCAAGATATGTTGGACCATTTGAAGTTATTGACAAAATTGGTCCTGTTGCATATAAGCTAAATTTACCCGAAGAATTAAGTAAAATACACAACACATTCCATGTGTCCAATCTGAAGAAATGTTTAAGAGATGAAACATTAAAAGTTCCAGTTCAAGAAATAAAGATAGACAAGAAGCTTCATTTTACAGAGGAACCAATAGCTATATTAGACAAAGAAGTTAAAAAGCTAAGAAGAAGCAAAATTCCCATAGTAAAAGTTAAGTGGAACGCTAAGAGAGGACCCGAGTATACATGGGAAAGAGAAGATGAAATCAGAAAAAGATACCCCCATCTATTTTAAGATAATGGTCAGGTAAGTTCTGTAAGGATTCCTGAAGTCTGATGCAACCCAAAACTGCCTAAGTGTTTCAGCAACATGCACTAAGTACTGAAGTGAAGAATGCTTCGGAAGAATTACACAAAGCATTAGAAAATACTCTAAGTGTAATTTCTTCCGAAGCCAAGACCAATATCTTCCGAAGCCTAACATGAAGTCTTCCGAAGCTTGAAGAGACAAAGTCTTCCGAAGCTTCAACCTATGAAGACAGATTTCTTCCGAAGACTTTTAGTACACATGCTTTATCTGATGTACTGTTCCATAAAGCACCTTTTCCGCTGCATCTCTGATAAGTCACCAACTTACAAGAGTTGGTGAAAAGGTCCATGCTTTTGGTAACTGTACATTGAGGTCTTGTGTCTGAGACTTTCTACTTTATGTACTTTATCCTTTTTGTAATGTATAAGGATGTGAGCTATGGCATGTCATAGTCACAAGGTCAAAAGGCAGATATGCCTTTTGATCCTACAATTGATTTTGTTAGTGTCTAGTCAATTGTATCCAGCTGGCTTTCATAGTATAGCCGGCTGTAGGTTGTAGTATAAGTATTCCAAGTTCTTGTATCTTTCCACATGCTTTGTAACACTTGTAAAAGAACTTGAGAAAGCAATATACTGCTACCTTGAAAAACTATATTCTCTTGTTCTGTCTCTTGCTTAACTTGTGTTCTCTGCATCACCTTTGGTTACCTAGTTCACTGTTTGATTAAGATTTAGTTAATCTCCTCATTGTGTTGTTGTGAGGTCAAGTCCAAGACTCCAAAGGTGGTGTGGAAGTCTAAGAAAGACCAAATGACTGAGGTTTCTCCATCAACAACAGCCGAAGATCCCCTCTGTACAACCATAGGATCTATTACTGTTGCATTACCTTCTATTACACTTACTGAACCCAAGACAAGTAAGGCTTGGGTTTCCAAATGTAACTAATCATTTTCTTTGTGCAGGAACAGCTCAAGACAAACAAGAATGTCTGGATAATTGACAGTGGCTGTTCCAGGCACATGACAGGCGATAGGTCTTTACTTCATAATTTTGAGAGAATTGATGGAGGACCAGTTGCTGTTGGAGGAAATGAAGGTGGTTACATTTATGGAAGGGGCAAGGTCACAAATGGTAAGCTCAGCATTGAGAAGGTAAATTTTGTTAAGGAGCTTGGGTACAACCTTCTGAGTGTATCTCAATTTTGTGATCAGAGTCATAACATGCTCTTCACTGAGCATGAGTGCATTGTTCTCAAACCTGGAGTGGTCATTCCTCATGAGCATATTCTGCTCAGAGCCCCCAGGAAAGGGAACATGTACAAGATGGATTTGCAAGAAACATCTCCCTCTGGAGAAGTTTCATGCTTTCTATCTAAAGCAAATAGTGATGAGTCTTTCCTATGGCATAAAAGAATGTGCCATGTAAACTTTAAGAATATGAATAAATTAATTAAACATGATCTGGTAACTGGAATGCCAAAGAAAGAGTTTACAAGTGATGATCATTGTGTTGCATGCCTGAAAGGGAAGCAACACAAGGTATCTCACAAGCCTAAGGAAAAGAACTCCATCACTACTCCCCTACACTTATTACATATGGATCTCTTTGGCCCCACCAGTGTAATGAGTTTAGGAAGGACCTTATACTGTCTAGTGATCACAGATGATTTTACAAGATTCACTTGGGTTTTCTTTCTTAGAACTAAAGATGAGACTCCTGAGATTCTAAAGAATTTCATCTTAAAGATTGAGAATCAATGTGATCACAAGGTCAAAACCATAAGATGTGATCAAGGAACTGAATTCAAGAACCAAATCCTTGATACATTTTGTGATGACAAGGGTATTACAAGGCAATACAGTGCTCCCAGGACTCCTCAGCAAAACGGAGTTGCTGAGAGGAGAAACAGGACACTTATTGAAGCTGCAAGAACTATGTTGTCTGACTCTAAACTGCCTATCACCTTCTGGGCAGAGGCAGTTAATACTGCCTGCTATGTGCAAAACAGAGTCTTAGTAGTTAAGACACATGGTAAAACTCCTTATGAACTTTGGCACAAGAGGAAACCTTTCATTGGTTTTCTCAGGTCATTTGGATGTCCCTGCACCATCTTGAATACCAAAGTTCAAGTTGCCAAGTTTGCTGAGAAATCAGACGATGGACACTTCATTGGATACTCTTCTCAAGCTAAAGCTTATAGAGTATACAATCTCAGAACTAGAATCATTGAGGAGTCAGCCAATGTGACTTTCAATGAGCACACTCCCAGTGTGGCTGGTTCTGGTCCGGATTGGCTATTTGATCTTGATTTAGTTACCAACTGTTTTAATAAATCTTGTGAGCATGTTTCAGGATCTGCAGAAAATTTAAATACAGGTGATCCTGATCCAAGATTTGAGCTTGGAAGACCTTCAGCTCCAGTTGGAACTACTTCGGCAAATGAGGTTTCTATCAGCACAACAATGATAAATCCAGCTGACACATCTGGCATGCCTTCAAATTCCAGTTCAGAGGCCTCTCAACCAGATAAAGACATCTCAATTGCAGAAGATAACAATGGTAATGGTGAAAGTGATCAAGAATCTCTTGATGCTAATAACTATACCATAGATGATAACATCAATGATGTCACACACTCATTGGATCAAGTTAATCTTGATAAGTGTGATAATGTGGAGGATCAATCTTCAAGACCAGATCTAAATTTCTCAAATTTGGATCTATCTCAGCAACTTGCTGTGATCCCTCAACTAAGGATCCACAAGTCTCATCCTACTACAAACATCATTGGAGATGTTATCTCCGGGGTAAAGACAAGAGGGCAAACCCATGAAGCAAATGTTTGTCTTCACTCTTGTTTTCTATCCCAGTTAGAGCCAAAGAAAGTTGAGGAGGCTCTAAAGGATGGAAGTTGGGTTGAAGCTATGCAACAAGAGCTGCTTCAATTCAAAAGACAGAAAGTTTGGAACCTTTGTCCTCTTCCTCATGGGAAGACTACCATTGGAACCAAATGGGTTTTTAGGAATAAAAAGGATGATAGAGGAATCATCATCAAGAACAAGGCTAGACTAGTTGTTCAAGGATACACACAAGAAGAAGGGATTGACTACACTGATGTCTTTGCTCCTGTAGCTAGACTAGAAGCTGTTAGGATATTCCTGGCATTTGCTGCATCCAAGAACTTCATGGTCTACCAACTTGATGTAAAGTGTGCTTTCCTATATGGAGTGATTGATGAGGAGGTTTATGTCAAACAACCACCTGGCTTTGTAGATCCTGATCATCCTGATTATGTCTGCAAGCTTGACAAAGCTCTCTATGGGCTGCATCAGGCACCCAGGAAGTGGTATGAGACACTGTCTGAGTATCTCTGTAAACATGGTTACAGGAGAGGTACTATAGATGGAACTCTCTTCATCAAAGGACAAGGAAACGACATTCTGCTAGTTCAAGTATATGTGGATGACATCATCTTTGGCTCAACCAACTCAAGGCTCTGCAAAGACTTTGAAAAGCTGATGAAAGATAGATTTGAAATGAGTTCAATGGGAGAACTTAATTTCTTTCTGGGAATTCAAGTGAAGCAGGTTGAAGATGGCATTTTCATAAGTCAGTCAAAGTATATTCAAGATATACTCAAGAGGTTCAACATGACTGACTGTAAGACTGCTAAGACACCCATAGCCAGAAACCACTCTCTTGGTCCAGATCTTGAGGGGGAGTGTGTAGATGAGCACTTATACAGGGCTATGATTGGGTCTTATGTATCTTACAGCTAGCAGGCCTGATATCATGTTCGCTACATGTATTTGTGCAAGATATCAAGCTAATCCTAAGATGTCTCACTTAATCACTGTGAAAAGGATTTTAAGATACCTCAAAGGTGCCTCAACACTTGGTTTATGGTATCCAAAGAATCCTAATTTCAATCTGTATGCCTATACAGACAGTGATTATGGTGGTTGCAACATGACTGCAAAGTCTACATCTGGGGGATGTCAATTCTTGGTGGAAGGGTTGTCTCATGGCAATGCAAGAAACAAACCTGTGTGTCTGCATCAACTGCTGAGGCTGAATACATTGCTGCTGCAAGCTGCTGTGCTCAAGTGCTTTGGATTCAAAATCAGATGCTAGACTACGGATTTAACTTCAAAGAGACTCCTATCCACATAGACAACAACAGTGCTATCTCTATCACTGAGAATCCTGTGCAGCACTCAAGGACCAAACACATCAACATCAGGTATCATTTAATAAGAGATAACTATGAAAAGGGGTTAATTAAACTAGTCAAAGTTCACACAGATGAACAATATGCTGATCTGTTCACAAAAGCTTTTGATGAACAGAGATTTAAGTATCTGATATCAGCTATTGGGATGATCAACTTTGAGTAGATTTTTTTTTAAAACTAATTCTAATTATTTCTTCTTAAAAATGTGTGTCCTAAGTTGTCTAGTTCATCACTTTCATAAGCTCATGTTTTCTTTGAATGAAAAACTCTTTTTGAAGACTTTCCTTAGATTCTTGAAAATTTTCTGATACTTCGGAAGAAAATGTTTTACCTTCGGAAGAAAAATATGTCTTCAAAATAAATGACTGTCTAAGAGATTTTACCTTCGGAAGAAGTCAAAATTTATCTTCCGAAGCTTAAAATTTTCAACTTAGACACTTATTCATTTTTAAGGACTTTTTCCTTCCGAAGCAAAAATTACTTTCGGAAGCTTTGTTCATTCTTATACAAAGCTTTCCAAAGTTTATTTCTCTTCCGAAGCATAAATCTTTAAGACTCTTAGGAAAATTCTTCCGAAGTCACTTTAGCTTTGGAAGCTTTTTCAATCAAACTTCCGAAGACAAATTACTTTCGGAAGCTTTTCGAACTCCAAGAAAACTACTTTTTGAGCAAAAAGGTAAACTACTTTTTCAGAGGTGGGACCGACATACGGATTTCAAAGTTTATCCTCTTTCATTAAACTTTATCTGAAATCCTTCTCTCTCATATAAACCCAACGGTTTCCCCCCTCTTCTATCATCTGCTTTTCTTCCATACCTAAAACCCAAAGCTTTCTCTCTGAAATTTACTTCCCATTCTTTTCTCTTCATCTCTGAGCTACCTCACAATGGCTGACCTTCCACACAGAAATGATCCTCACTTTGCCATGCAGCTACACAGACAACACAATCAGGTTGCTCTGTTATGCTCTGACAAAGATCCTCATTTCTCAGAGGTTTGCCGTTTCTTGTCTTTGTCTCACTACTTCACCTCCCTAACCATTGATCCTCCTCTATATGAGGATCATCTGCTTGAATTCTGGAAGACCTGCCAAGAGGTCATTATGGATGGGGAGAAGGCACTGTCTGCCACAGTGCAGGGGAGAACAATTTTCATCACTCCGGCCATCATCAATCGACATCTTCAGCTGGATGATGAAGCAGGTGAAGTGTTCTTTCCAAAAGAAGCAGTTAATCATTCCTTCGAGCAGATGGGCTATGAAGGAGATTTCTCTGTAAAGACCTTCAGGAAAGGGAAGGTCTCATCCCAGTGGAAATACCTGCTCCATGTGGTTATCCACAGCTTATCAAACAAGCATGGTGGATGGGACCAGATTCCTGAGGATCTCTCCTTTATAGTTCATGGAATGATTCAGGGGGTCAAGTTCAGGTATTCACAATTTGTTTATACTAATTTACTTGCAAACTTAGACTCCTTAGAATATTACATGTTTCCTAGATATGTTCAACACATTCTTAACTGTGAACTGGGCTCACAGTTGAGGGAAACAGGCAATATTCTTAAACTGGGACAGATGAAGCCCGGCATCTTTAAAATTATGAAGAAGCCAACTGTAGGCTTCTCAGGGGTAGAAACAGCCCTAGTCCCAAAAATGTTAGAGCTCATTGCTCAAGGTGACAACATAGCAGTCCAAGCTAGTGTTGAACCCACACCTACTGCTCTCCTACCCTCTTCACAACCTCCAATATTCATCACCTACAAAAGAAAATCCCAACGAACCCCTGCTCAGGCTATTGAGTCCGTGCAGGCCCCCAAATACTCAACCTTACAGGAAGAAGTGGACTCCAGAGCTCCCACTTCTCCTGAGGAGCAAACCACTCCCATTACTTTACCTATCAGGGCTGAGGTTCCTCAAGCTCAACCTGATGAGCTCATTAGCCCAACAACTGTAAGCCTTCACTCTGAGTCTCAACACTCAAGTGAACAACCTTCAGGGGATAGCTACCATCCCCAGCCTTTGGATCTAAACCAACCAATTCCCAACCTATCCTTTTACACTGATGAAGACTTAGGATTCAGTGAGTACCATGACTCTCTCTTCTCCTCCCCTACTCAAAGAGAGATGAGTACCTCTGACTCTCCTCAGTCTATCCCTCATCAGTCACCTATTACTGAGGTGGACACATCTGAACCTGTTCAGGATGTCCATATGGAAGAGGCTCTCACTTTTGAAAGTGATTACATAGTTAAGACCTCAACCATGGCAACTCAGCCCATTGGCATCTTAACTGAGGTTGCCAGTGAGCAGAGGAAACCAGCAGCCAAGACACTCAAGCTGGTGGTGAGAGAAGGGACTTTGGTCCAATCCTCTCATCCCCCAGTGATTCTTCTGATGAAGATGAGGGGAATTTGAGACTAAAGGTACAACAATTGTCACAAACATGTACCTATCTAGTCTCTAAGGTTAGTCACTTGGAATCTCAGGTGACTACCCTGCAAAACAGGGTCAATGATCAGCAACTCCAGATTTCATATCTGCAGGAAAAACTAGCTGGGAGACCTTTCAGGAGAGCTCAACCAGGAACACAAGAACCTGTGGAAGTGATTGATTTATCCTCCAGCTCACCTATGCAAGTGGGTGATGCTACCAAAAAGGGGGAGAATGTTATCACAACCACAGAACCTGGGAGTTCTTCAAAGAGAATGGACATAGAGGACTCACCATCCTCACTTGCTGTTGTGCATTCTCAGCAACTTCCTCAAGTTCACATTAATGTGGACTCTATAGACTCTCTCATCAGGAGTCTCTTTGAGGAAGGTATACCAAGGGCTGTCTCATCTCCACCACATGGAACTGGCAACTACATTATCAGATGGAGGTATGATGATGACAGAAGAGCCCTCATACTTCATAGAGTTCAAGGTCAACAAGAAGTCTTTCAGTTTCAAAGCCTGAGCTTCTATGAAGGACTGGATTTAGTCAACATGCCACTTGTCAATCCAAGCAAATCTAGACAAGCTGACAGGCTGGCTCAAAGAATCCAAGACAGGATCCTTGCAGAGTTCTCTCTAAGAAGGAGACTTAGGCAATCAGGCAATGTCATCGGTCAACTGGATGTTGAGGTGGACCCTAAGATTAGCTTCATAGGGGAAACCTTGGCTGAAGGCCCAGTGGCAGAACTGAGACCCTTGTCTCACCATCAACAACTGCTGCAGAGGTCCAAACTCCATCTGAGACACCTGCTGGTGAAGGTGTTTCTCAGCCTCTCTCTGGCCAGAGCATGGAAGCTACACCAAGCAATGAAGGCCAAGCCTCAATCCACCCTGAGTCACAAAGGTCTGTTGGTGACAAAGGGAAAAGGATAATGACTCCTGAGGAAATTGAGGAGGAGAGAGAGAGAGAGAGGAAAAGGAGGCTAAGGGGAGAAAGTTCTTCTGGGTCATCAAAATTCATGCAAGCTGCAATCAGGGCTGCCCCCAGACCAAATACTCAAAATGATGAACAAAGGGCAGTCAGGATTAATTACTTACAGACCAGGAACTATGATGTGATGAAATCATCTCCCTCCCCTTAGAAGAGTTGAATGAACTGGCTGACATGGAAGTGTCAAGAGAGATTAAGGAGAAAGAGGATGCAAGGTTACTTCTCCAATTCAAAGAGGAGAGGAGACAGAAAAGACTTCACAAGCATACTCCCACTCTCTCTCCAGTTCAAGAAAGTCCTGCACAGGAAGATGTGGCTCCACAAGAACCTCAGGTAGATAAAGAAGAGGATAGAATCAAAATGATAAACTACCTGAGTGCCACAGGCTTCTATCAGGCAAATACACTTCTTCCCCTGTCCTATGACTTCATTGAGTTCGAGTACTTAAAGCAACTTGAGCTTGAGATAGTCAAAGAAAGAAAAACAACCAAAAGGAAGCTAAGGGAAGAAGCTGCAAAGTCAAGAACCATCATTCAAAAGAATGCAAAGAAGTCTGCTGACAGACAAAGAATGATGAGCTTCTTGAAGTCATATGGATTCTCCGGAAGGAGACTTGGTCCCATGTCTCTATCTACAATGGATGAGCATATAAGGGTAATCAAGCAGAAGATTAAAAGTGGTGAACTCATTGACTTGCACTCTCTTCCAAGTCAAGTCCCACCTGAAGTGGAGGTCAAGTTTGAACAACCAGAGACACCTGAACCAGAACCTCCAGCTGAGCCTCAGCAAACTTCATCTTCTGATCCAAGACAGGGTCAAACTCCCTCTCCTTCTGAACCTGTGAGGGAGGAACACCCAACTGAGAAAGACACTGATGATCAACATGGTGCTGCAGACCAGTCTTCTCAGTTAAAGACATTAAAGAGGAAGAAGAAAATGGCCTCTAACCAAAGACTAAAAAGAAG
This sequence comes from Flaveria trinervia, assembly GCA_025506515.1. NCBI lineage: Eukaryota > Viridiplantae > Streptophyta > Magnoliopsida > Asterales > Asteraceae > Flaveria > Flaveria trinervia. The sequence goes on along the minus strand of JACCIX010000865.1, from coordinate 85,141 downwards.
AAGCCTAAGTCATCTACCTCTACACCCCAGGCTGAATCAGATCAACCTGAGGAAGTGCATGATGAGGCAGCCCAATCAACTCCTATGCAAGTGGCTCCTCTAGCAACCGAGACACCCATCTTATCCTGGACTTACTCTACCAATCCAGAAAGATGGAATGTTATCAGAGATCAAGGTATTGAAAATGTCTACTCATGGCAAGACATAATCAACTTACCTCTGCATGATCTCTTTGAAATGAGAAGATACTATGAGAGTCTTGATGATCCTGACCATCAAATGAAGAAAGGGATGGTATTGATTATTCTGAAGACTACAAACATTTAAAGATCTTCTAGGTGTTTTGGTAGCATCAGCCTAGGGGGAGTTTGTAAGGATTCCTGAAGTCTGATGCAACCCAAAACTGCCTAAGTGTTTCAGCAACATGCACTAAGTACTGAAGTGAAGAATGCTTCGGAAGAATTACACAAAGCATTAGAAAATACTCTAAGTGTAATTTCTTCCGAAGCCAAGACCAATATCTTCCGAAGCCTAACATGAAGTCTTCCGAAGCTTGAAGAGACAAAGTCTTCCGAAGCTTCAACCTATGAAGACAGATTTCTTCCGAAGACTTTTAGTACACATGCTTTATCTGATGTACTGTTCCATAAAGCACCTTTTCCGCTGCATCTCTGATAAGTCACCAACTTACAAGAGTTGGTGAAAAGGTCCATGCTTTTGGTAACTGTACATTGAGGTCTTGTGTCTGAGACTTTCTACTTTATGTACTTTATCCTTTTTGTAATGTATAAGGATGTGAGCTATGGCATGTCATAGTCACAAGGTCAAAAGGCAGATATGCCTTTTGATCCTACAATTGATTTTGTTAGTGTCTAGTCAATTGTATCCAGCTGGCTTTCATAGTATAGCCGGCTGTAGGTTGTAGTATAAGTATCCAAGTTCTTGTATCTTTCCACATGCTTTGTAACACTTGTAAAAGAACTTGAGAAAGCAATATACTGCTACCTTGAAAAACTATATTCTCTTGTTCTGTCTCTTGCTTAACTTGTGTTCTCTGCATCACCTTTGGTTACCTAGTTCACTGTTTGATTAAGATTTAGTTAATCTCCTCATTGTGTTGTTGTGTTGTAATTGTGTTCAAGCCCTTGAACGATCCTGCAAGTTCATTACTATTCAAATAAATTTCGGGACGAAATTATCTTTACCGGGGGAGAATGTGACAACCCTAGATTAGGGAATTTTATACACTAGATTCATTTAAGTATTCTAAGCCACACCTAGGTTAATTTATATATATATATGCACGTATACATGCTTTCATTTTTTTACATAAGTATATTGTTCACTTATATATACAAGTATACGTATGCATGGTCGCATGCATACCCTTTTACGTGTGCATGTGCCATCTTTTGCTAAGAAACATATACACATCATATGAATATATGTATTGCATGCTTACATGCATGCACAAGAAATTACGTATGCATGTATTTAAAAACATTGAGATAGAATTACATATGATCCAAATACATCAACAATACAACATCAAAAACACCAAATACAACCTAACCAAACACCTTCAAAACAAAAGTAAACACCAAGAGAACTTGACATCAAAACAAACTTAAACAAATACTCTACACCTAAACCTCAAACCAAAGAACCATTAGAGATCAAAAACCACCCGGTTTACAACCTTAAACACCGGTTTACACCTTAAACACCCATTAATGATCAATGACTCACCCTTCTCTTTGTGTGACACCTAAACCCACCTTGCCACTAAGCTCAACCCCAACCCGCCACCTAGCCCCTAAGAACCAATTCACTAAACCTATAACTTCCACCTCGCATCCTAAACACTAGACCTCATGATTACACCTTCACTATTTGAAGGTCTCGGCCGATGGGAAATCTAAACAACCAAGCTACCACCGAATACCCACCTCCATTCGGTCGACCTCAATCTCCATTGCCACTTATCACCTCACGAACGCTATACACAACCACAATCATCCCCACTCTCGGATAACACCATAACAACCGTTTATTATCACCATTTCCTACCTATCTCTCGGTTGAATAGCAGCAACGTCCAAGCCTCGTGTAAACATCACCTCCCGAAGATTATCTGGAACACCAAAACCAAGCAGATTCATAGACCATCCTCACCATCTTCCATTACTCTCTTCTGTCACAAATCAAGGTTTTAAGCTCTAGAACCCTATTTTATTAAGGTTACAAAAGTTAAACATGTGTTAAATGAACACATGTGATTAATCCTTTTGGTTAAAACATTCAAGATTTTTATAAAAACATATAAAAATCAAACTTATTTTTCAAACAATAAGAAAGATTTAAAGAATCTGAAATAAGTAAAACAAACCTTAAAAATCAAATTTATAACAAGAAATTATCAACAAAAGGGTTAGAAATATAGTTATAGTTTGTTAAAATCGGTTCTGCATATTAACAACTATGATTGTGGGAACAAACATTGAAGATATTTGAGAATATTGGGAATATAATTCTGTAAATTTTGGTGCTATTCCCCTAAGTAAATTAACTTATATAAATTATTTAAGTATTTAAAAGGAAAAATTATATCGGAAGAACCGACCCTAGTAAATATATGGAAAAATTACATGCTGATCATTAAGAAATATAGAATCCACTGGAAAAATCTCGTGACTTAACTAAAAGTATTATCTGAAATATGAATTTTTACATGTTCTGCAGTAGAAAAATCAAAATAAATACTTTATTAGCATAATAAAATCTGAGAAAATCATGAATAAATTAATAAATCCAAACCTGCAGAATGTATAAATTTAATAATTTTTGGAGCTATATAGCTATTTTTGTGAAGAATTGGGATTATTGTAAAAATTACAGAAACTAATCTGTTATGTGTTAGACTTTGATAAATTTATAAGAAGTTCTAATTCCTATGATGAACCCTCTGTAAACTTTTGAGAATTTATGGACAACAGAAACTATTTTTGGCAATTTATGATGAATTTATAACAATTATAGAAAATAATCTGTAAATTTCTTGGAAACAAGAAATTAATGTGATATTCCAGATTATTAAACCTATTTGTTATAAAAATTTCAAAATTAATTAAGGTACTGAAAATTTTGAAGAAAATAGTTATGTTTTCTAAACTATAAAATTCTTTTGTTTATAGGTTACCATTTGGAGTAAAGGTGAGTTTCATGGCCCATTTTGTTTTTATAAAGTTTTAGGGGAAAAGCATACTAATTTATGAATTGGTGCATTATTTCTGAAATTTATGTTACAACCATTAATTCGGATGTGGAACTGTTAGATAACATTGGTAGCGCTACTTAGGGGATATCTCCTGCATTAACAGAATGAGTGTTATAATGCTATGTTATCTGATTTATGAGAATATGATATGACAGACATAAATGATCTGATTGCTATGTAAGGTTTGGTTGTATATATAATGCATCAATATTATCTGTTTAATAAACCTGTGAAGCTCACCAACTTTGTGTTGACTATATTTGGTATGCTTTTTTAGGAATTCATCATGACTAACAAGTTAACGTTCTCCTTTGATGTTTTTAATGGCTGGGGTGAAGTTGTAGGAAAAGTTTTTGTGAACCTAACAGTAAACTTGTATGACTTCAGTGTATCGGTGGATGCTCACTCCCATCGTCTCTGAAGATGTAGCTGTTAAATCTTTATGATGTAATAGGATTATGTAATTTCAAATTTTGACTATTATGATTTTAAGTAATCCTAACCTTAATATTATGTTATGAATTATGTATGATTATGTGTTATCTGACAATGAGTTCTGAGCAATCAAGTCACTCCCTATGTATTTCACGCTTCCACCGGGATGTGACATGTTGGGTTCTAGACTTTAATATAAAAATGACCTTAAAAGGCATTAATTATTAAATATAACAATATCGAAAATACTAAAATAGATCTTTGTTAAATTTTGTAGATGGCCACCAATAATGATAATCATGATAATTCATCCGCGTCCGCCCAATCATTGCGAGGATGTTAAAAAACGAATATAAAGTTTCATTTCGGTTATCCTTATGTTTGGATTTAATTAAATTAGTTCAGGAGGATGTTAAAAAACGAATACACATAGGAATGCATGTTGTTACAGGAAGTAAAAACAATGCGTGCTAGAAGTATTGCTATTTAACATTTTTGTGTATGAACTTTTTCTCCATGCATTATGTTAAGCTTTCAAGACAACTAGGTTGCACAAATCTATACTCGCATAATTTGAGTAAACTACAAGTTAATCTAAAAAATTTTAATGTTGGACCATGGTTTGATTTCTTATTCATTGTTCACACATTTCGTTTCATTAATAAAGTTTGATTACCATCGTCCCATAATGGTAATTTGAATTTGGATTGTTATTGAGTGAATACGAACTTTTTCTTGTTTTTTTGCAACATTTATCGTTGCCTCGATTCTAAACAAGAAACATGAGGATCAAAAGTTAGTATTTGGATTCGTTATATTGGATTTTGTATGCTAGAGTGTTTGAAGATGGTGGTAGAGCATTTTGAATGAGTTTAGTAAGGAATGGATCGATATTAGGGTGAATTGTATTGTCTCGTGCTTGGTTTTATAAAAGTTTAAACTCTACGTGTAAATCCTCATTTACGAATTTAAAGTTTCATTTCGGTTATCCTTATGTTTGGATTTAATTAAATTAGTTCAAGAGGATGTTAAGAAACGAATACACATAGGAATGCATGTTGTTACGGGATGTAAAAACAATCCGTGCTAGAAGTATTTCTATTTAACATTCTTGTGTATGTACTTTGTTCTCCATGCATTATGTTAAGCTTTCGAGACAACTAGGTTGCACAAATCTATACTCGCATAATTTGAGTAAAATACAAGTTATTGTAAAAAATTTAATCTTGGACCATGGTTTGATTTCATATTCATTGTTCACAATTTGGTTTCATTAATAAAGTTTGATTACCATCATTCCATAACGGTAATTTGAATTGGATTGTTATTGAGTGAATACGAACTTTTTCTTGTTCTTTTGCGACATTTATCGTTGCCTCGATTCTAAACAAGAAACATGAGGATTAAAAGTTATTATTTGGATTCGTTATATTGGATTTTGTATTCTAGAGCATTTGAAGATGGTAGTAGAGCGTTTTGAATGAGTTTAGTAAAGAATAGATCGATTTTAAGGGTGAATTGTATTGTCTCGTGCTTGGTTTTGTTACTGTTTAAACTCTACGTGTATATTTTCATTTACGAATTTAAAGTGTCATTTCGGTTATCCATATGTTTGGATTTAATTGAATTAGTTCAAGAGGGTGTTAAGAAACAAATACACATTGGAATGCACGTTGTTACGTGAAGTAAAAACAATCCTTGATAGAAGTATTGCTATTTAACGTTCTTGTGTATGTACTTTGTTCTCCATGCATTATGTTAAGCTTTCGAGACAACTAGGTTGCACAATCTATACTCGCCTAATTTGGGTAAAATACAAGTTAATCTATAAATTTTTAATATTGGACCATGGTTTGATTTCTTATTCATTGTTCACAGATTTGGTTTCATTAATAAGTTTGATTACCATCATTCCATAATGGTAATTTGAATTTGGATTGTTATTGAGTGAATACGAACTTTTTCTTGTTCTTTTGCAACATTTATCGTTGCCACGATTCTAAACAATAAACATGAGGATCAAAAGTTGGTATTTGGATTCGATATATTGGATTTTGTATGCTAGAGTATTTGAAGATGGTGGTACAGTGTTTTCAATGAGTTTAGCAAGGAATGAATCGATTTTAAGGGTGAATTGTATTGTCTCGTGTTTGGTTTTATAATGGTTTAAACTCTACGTGTATATTCTCATTTACGAATATAAAGTTTCATTTCGGTTATCCTTATGTTTGGATTTAATTAAATTAGTTCAAGAGGATGTTAAAAAACGAATACACATAGGAATGCATGTTGTTACAGGAAGTAAAAACAATCCGCGCTAGAAGTATTGCTATTTAACATTCTTGTGTATGAACTTTTTCTCCATGCATTATGTTAAGCTTTCAAGACAACTAGGTTGCACAAATCTATACTCGCATAATTTGGGTAAAATACAAGTTAATCTAAATTTTTTTAATCTTGGACCGTGGTTTGATTTCTTATTCATTGTTCACACATTTGGTTTCATTAATAAAGTTTGATTACCGTCATTCCATAACGGTAATTTGAATTTGGATTGTTATTGAGTGAATACGAACTTTTTCTTGTTCTTTTGCGACATTTATCGTTGCCTCGATTCTAAACAAGAAACATCAGGATCAAAAGTTATTATTTGGATTTGTTATATTGGATTTTGTATGCTAGAGCGTTTGAAGATGGTGGTAGAGCGTTTTGAATGAGTTTAGTAAGGAATAGATTGATTTTAAGGGTGAATTGTATTGTCTCGTGCTTGGTTTTATTACAGTTTAAACTCTACGTGTATATTTTCATTTACGAATTTAAAGTGTCATTTCGGTTATCCATATGTTTGGATTTAATTGAATTAGTTCAAGAGGGTGTTAAGAAACGAATACACATAGGAATGCACGTTGTTACGTGAAGTAAAAACAATCCTTGATAGAAGTATTGCTATTTAACATTCTTGTGTATGTACTTTGTTCTCCAAGCATTATGTTAAGCTTTCGAGACAACTAGGTTGCACAATCTATACTCGCATAATTTGGGTAAAATACAAGTTAATCTATAAATTTTTAATATTGGACCATGGTTTGATTTCTTATTCATTGTTCACAGATTTGGTTTCATTAATAAAGTTTGATTACCATCATTCGATAATGGTAATTTGAATTTGGATTGTTATTGAGTGAATACGAACTTTTTCTTGTTCTTTTGCAACATTTATCGTTGCCTCGATTCTAAACAATAAACATGAGGATCAAAAGTTGGTATTTGTTTTCGTTATATTGGATTTTGTATGCTAGAGTGTTTGAAGATGGTGGTACAGTGTTTTGAATGAGTTTAGCAAGGAATGGATCGATTTTAAGGGTGAATTGTATTGTCTCTTGCTTGCTTTTATAACGGTTTAAACTCTACATGTATATTTTCATTTACGAACATAAAGTGTCATTTCGGTTATCCTTATGTTTGGATTTAATTAAATTAATTCAAGAGGATGTTAAAAAACGAATATACATAGGAATGCATGTTGTTACAAGAAGTAAAAACAATCCATGCTAGAAGTATTGCTATTTAACATTCTTGTGTATGAACTTTGTTCTCCATGCATTATGTTAAGCTTTCGATACAACTAGGTTGCACAAATCTATACTCGCATAATTTGGGTAAAATACAAGTTAATCTAAAAAATTTAAATGTTGGACCATTGTTTGATTTCTTATTCATTGTTCACACATTTCGTTTCATTAATAAAGTTTGATTACCATCGTCCTATAATGGTAATTTGAATTTGGATTGTTATTGAGTGAATACGAACTTTTTCTTGTTTTTTTGCAACATTTATCGTTGCCTCGATTCTAAACAAGAAACATGAGGATCAAAAGTTAGTATTTGGATTCGTTATATTGGATTTTGTATGCTAGAGTGTTTGAAGATGGTGGTAGAGCGTTTTGAATGAGTTTAGTAAGGAATGGATCGATATTAAGGGTGAATTGCAGTGTCTCGTGCTTGGTTTTATAACGGTTTAAACTCTACCTGTAAATTCTCATTTACGAATTTAAAGTTTCATTTCGGTTATCCTTATGTTTGGATTTAATTAAATTAGTTCAAGAGATGTTAAAAAACGAATACACATAGGAATGCATGTTGTTACAGGAAGTAAAAACAATCCGTGCTAGAAGTATTCCTTTTTAACATTTTTGTGTATGAACTTTTTCTCCGTGCATTATGTTAAGCTTTCAAGACAACTAGGTTGCACAAATCTATACTCGCATAATTTGAGTAAAATACAAGTTAATCTAAAAAATTTAAATGTTGGACCATGGTTTGATTTCTTATTCATTGTTCACACATTTCGTTTCATTAATAAAGTTTGATTACCATCGTCCTATAATGGTAATTTGAATTTGGATTGTTATTGAGTGAATACGAACTTTTTCTTGTTTTTTTGCAACATTTATCGTTGCCTCGATTCTAAACAAGAAACATGAGGATCAAAAGTTAGTATTTGGATTCGTTATATTGGATTTTGTATGCTAGAGTGTTTGAAGATGGTGGTAGAGTGGTTTGAATGAGTTTAATAAGGAATGGATCGATATTAAGGGTGAATTGTAGTGTCTCGTGCTTGGTTTTATAATGGTTTAAACTCTACCTGTAAATTCTCATTTACGAATTTAAAGTTTCATTTCGGTTGTCCTTATGTTTGTATTTAATTAAATTAGTTCAAGAGGATGTTATGAAACGAATACACATAGGAATGCATGTTGTTACGGGATGTAAAAACAATCCGTGCTAGAAGTATTGCTATTTAACATTCTTGTGTATGTACTTTGTTCTCCATGCATTATGTTAAGCTTTCGAGACAACTAGGTTGCACAAATCTATACTCGCATAATTTGAGTAAAATACAAGTTATTGTAAAAAAATTTAATCTTGGACCATGGTTTGATTTCATATTCATTGTTCACACATTTGGTTTCATTAATAAAGTTTGATTACCATCATTCCATAACGGTAATTTGAATTTGGATTGTTATTGAGTGAATACGAAATTTTTCTTGTTCTATTGCAACATTTATCGTTGCCTCGATTCTAAACAAGAAACATGAGGATCAAGAGTTTGTATTTGGATTCGTTATATTGGATTTTGTATGCTAGAGTGTTTGAAGATGGTGGTAGAGTGTTTTGAATGAGTTTAGTAAGGAATGGATCGATTTTAAGGGTGAATTGTATTGTCTCGTGTTTGGTTTTATAACGGTTTAAACACTACGTGTATATTCTCATTTACGAATATAAAGTTTCATTTCGGTTATCCTTATGTTTGGATTTAATTAAATTAGTTCAAGAGGATGTTAAAAAACGAATACACATAGGAATGCATGTTGTTACACGAAGTAAAAACAATCCGCGCTAGAAGTATTGCTATTTAACATTCTTGTGTATCAACTTTTTCTCCATGCATTATGTTAAGCTTTCAAGACAACTAGGTTGCACAAATCTATACTCGCATAATTTGGGTAAAATACAAGTTAATCTAAATTTTTTTAATCTTGGACCGTGGTTTAATTTCTTATTCATTATTCACACATTTGGTTTCATTAATAAATTTTGATTACCGTCATTCCATAAGGGTAATTTGAATTTGGATTGTTATTGAGTGAATACGAACTTTTTCTTGTTCTTTTGCGACATTTATCGTTGCCTCGATTCTAAACAAGAAACATGAGGATCAAAAGTTATTATTTGGATTTGTTATATTGGATTTTGTATGCTAGAGCGTTTGAAGATGGTGGTAGAGCGTTTTGAATGAGTTTTGTAAGGAATAGATTGATTTTAAGGGTGAATTGTATTGTCTCGTGCTTGGTTTTATTACAGTTTAAACTCTACGTGTATATTTTCATTTACAAATTTAAAGTGTCATTTCGGTTATCCATATGTTTGGATTTAATTGAATTAGTTCAAGAGGGTGTTAAGAAACGAATACACATAGGAATGCACGTTGTTACGTGAAGTAAAAACAATCCTTGATAGAAGTATTGCTATTTAACGTTCTTGTGTATGTACTTTGTTCTCCATGCATTATGTTAAGCTTTCGAGACAACTAGGTTGCACAATCTATACTCGCATAATTTGGGTAAAATACAAGTTAATCTATAAATTTTTAATATTGGACCATGGTTTGATTTCTTATTCATTGTTCACAGATTTGGTTTCATTAATAAAGTTTGATTACCATCATTCCATAATGGTAATTTGAATTTGGATTGTTATTGAGTGAATACAAACTTTTTCTTGTTCTTTTGCAACATTTATCGTTGCCACGATTCTAAACAATAAACATGAGGATCAAAAGTTGGTATTTGGATTCGTTATATTGGATTTTGTATGCTAGAGTATTTGAAGATGGTGGTAGAGTGTTTTCAATGAGTTTAGCAAGGAATGGATCGATTTTAAGGGTGAATTGTATTGTCTCGTGCTTGGTTTTATAACGGTTTAAACTCTACATTTATATTTTCATTTACGAACATAAAGTGTCATTTTGGTTATCCTTATGTTTGGATTTAATTAAATTAGTTCAAGAGGATGTTAAAAAACGAATACACATAGGAATGCATGTTGTTACAGGAAGTAAAAACAATCCGTGCTAGAAGTATTGCTATTTAACATTTTTGTGTATGAACTTTTTCTCCATGCATTATGTTAAGCTTTCAAGACAACTAGGTTGCACAAATCTATACTCGCATAATTTGAGTAAAATACAAGTTAATCTAAAAAATTTAAATGTTGGACCATGGTTTGATTTCTTATTCATTGTTCACACATTTCGTTTCATTAATAAAGTTTGATTAGCATCGTCCTATAATGGTAATTTGAATTTGGATTGTTATTGAGTGAATACGAACTTTTTCTTGTTTTTTTGCAACATTTATCGTTGCCTCGATTCTAAACAAGAAACATGAGGATCAAAAGTTAGTATTTGGATTCGTTATATTGGATTTTTTATGCTAGAGTGTTTGAAGATGGTGGTAGAGCGTTTTGAATGAGTTTAGTAAGGAATGGATCGATATTAAGGGTAAATTGCAGTGTCTCGTGCTTGGTTTTATAACGGTTTAAACTCTACCTGTAAATTCTCATTTACGAATTTAAAGTTTCATTTCGGTTATCCTTATGTTTGGATTTAATTAAATTAGTTCAAGAGGATGTTAAAAAACGAATACACATAGGAATGCATGTTGTTACAGGAAGTAAAAACAATCCGTGCTAGAAGTATTGCTATTTAACATTTTTGTGTATGAACTTTTTCTCCATGCATTATGTTAAGCTTTCAAGACAACTAGGTTGCACAAATCTATACTCGCATAATTTGAGTAAAATACAAGTTAATCTAAAAAATTTAAATGTTGGACCATGGTTTGATTTCTTATTCATTGTTCACACATTTCGTTTCATTTATAAAGTTTGATTACCATCGTCCTATAATGGTAATTTGAATTTGGATTGTTATTGAGTGAATACGAACTTTTTCTTGTTTTTTTGCAACATTTATCGTTTCCTCGATTCTAAACAAGAAACATGAGGATCAAAAGTTAGTATTTGGATTCGTTATATTGGATTTTGTATGCTAGAGTGTTTGAAGATGGTGGTAGAGTGGTTTGAATGAGTTTAGTAAGGAATGGATCGATATTAAGGGTGAATTGTAGTGTCTCGTGCTTGGTTTTATAACGGTTTAAACTCTACCTGTAAATTCTCATTTACGAATTTAAAGTTTCATTTCGGTTATCCTTATGTTTGGATTTAATTAAATTAGTTCAAGAGGATGTTAAGAAACAAATACACATAGGAATGCACGTTGTTACGTGAAGTAAAAACAATCCTTGATAGAAGTATTTCTATTTAACATTCTTGTGTATGTACTTTGTTCTCCATGCATTATGTTAAGCTTTCGAGACAACTAGGTTGCACAATCTATACTCGCATATTTTGGGTAAAATACAAGTTAATCTAAATTTTTTTAATCTAGGACCATGGTTTGATTTCTTATTCATTGTTCACAGATTTGGTTTCATTAATAAAGTTTAATTACCATCATTTCATAATGGTTATTTGAATTTGGATTGTTATTGAGTGAATACGAACTTTTTCTTGTTGTTTTGCAACATTTATCGTTGCCTCGATTCTAAACAATAAACATGAGGATAAAAAGTTGGTATTTGGATTCGTTATATTGGATTTTGTATGCTAGAGTATTTGAAGGTGGTGGTAGAGTGGTTTGAATGAGTTTAGTAAGGAATGGATCGATATTAAGGGTGAATTGTATTGTCTCGTGCTTGGTTTTATAAAAGTTTAAACTCTACGTGTAAATCCTCATTTACGAATTAAAGTTTCATTTCGGTTATCCTTATGTTTGGATTTAATTAAATTAGTTCAAGAGGATGTTATGAAACGAATACACATAGGAATGCATGTTGTTACGGGATGTAAAAACAATCCGTGCTAGAAGTATTGCTATTTAACATTCTTGTGTATGTACTTTGTTCTCCATGCATTATGTTAAGCTTTCGAGACAACTAGGTTGCACAAATTTATACTCGCATAATTTGAGTAAAATACAAGTTATTGTAAAAAAATTTAATCTTGGACCATGGTTAGATTTCATATTCATTGTTCACACATTTGGTTTCATTAATAAAGTTTGATTACCATCATTCCATAACGGTAATTTGAATTTGGATTGTTATTGAGTGAATACGAACTTTTTCTTGTTCTTTTGCGACATTTATCGTTGCCTCGATTCTAAACAAGAAACATGAGGATCAAAAGTAATTATTTGGATTCGTTATATTGGATTTTGTATTCTAGAGCATTTGAAGATGGTTGTAGAGTGTTTTGAATGAGTTTAGTAAAGAATAGATCGATTTTAAGGATGAATTGTATTGTCTCGTGCTTGGTTTTGTTACTGTTTAAACTCTACGTGTATATTTTCATTTACGAATTTAAAGTGGCATTTCGGTTATCCATATGTTTGGATTTAATTGAATTAGTTCAAGAGGGTGTTAAGAAACGAATACACATAGGAATGCACGTTGTTACGTGAAGTAAAAACAATCCTTGATAGAAGTATTGCTATTTAACATTCTTGTGTATGTACTTTGTTCTCCATGCATTATGTTAAGCTTTCGAGACAACTAGGTTGCACAATCTATACTCGCATATTTTGGGTAAAATACAAGTTAATCTAAATTTTTTTAATCTAGGACCATGGTTTGATTTCTTATTCATTGTTCACACATTTGGTTTCATTAATAAAGTTTGATTACCATCATTCCATAATGGTAATTTGAATTTGGATTGTTATTGAGTGAATACGAACTTTTTCTTGTTCTTTTGGGACATTTATCGTTGCCTCGATTCTAAACAATAAACATGAGGATAAAAAGTTGGTATTTGGATTCGTTATATTGGATTTTGTATGCTAGAGTATTTAAAGATGGTGGTACAGCGTTTTGAATGAGTTTAGCAAGGAATGGATCGATTTTAAGGGTGAATTGTATTGTCTCGTGCTTGGTTTTATAACGGTTTAAACTCAATGTGTATATTCTCATTTACGAATATAAAGTGTCATTTCGGTTATCCTTATGTTTGGATTTAATTAAATTAGTTCAAGAGGGTGTTAAGAAACGAATACACATAGGAATGCACGTTATTACGTGAAGTAAAAACACTCCGTGCTAGAAGTATTGCTATTTAACATTCTTGTGTATGAACTTTTTCACCATGAATTAGGTTAAGCTTTCGAGACAAATAGGTTGCACAAATCTAGACTCGCATAATTTGGGTAAAATACAAGTTAATCTGATTTTTTTTAATCTTGGACCATGGTTTAATTTCTTATTCATTGTTCACACATTTGGTTTCATTAATAAAGTTTGATTACCATCATTCCATAATGGTTATTTGAATTTGGATTGTTATTGAGTGAATACGAACTTTTTCTTGTTCTTTTGCGACATTTATCGTTGGCTTGATTCTTAACAAGAAACAGAGTTGGTATTTGGATTCGTTATATTGGATTTTGTATGCTAGAGTGTTTGAAGATGATGGTACTGCTGGGTTTGCAAGAACATAAAACTAAGTTTAAACCATTAAACTTACTGAAAACGCAGCGGAATATCAACATATTATTGACTTACTTATAAGCTGAAAAATATGTTCATTAGGTGACCATTTGAATGTATAAAGCAAACCAAAACAAAGGATCTTAATATGTGAATGAATAAGCTAAGAACATATGTTAAACAACATAAAATCACAGCTACATGAAGCTGTGATTAACTACCTTTCTACTGCTGAAAAGTCGACTAAGGTAGAGAGATAAGTTGCTAAAGCTTCGGCCAAGACTCCAAGGAAGGATCCCTCAAGCTAGTATACCCCAAGCACTATCACAAAACACCTTAGATGCTAGGATTGAACACCAAAACGAAGGAAACTCTTCTGGAATAACTTTGAGCCGAGTTCTCCTCTATCAAGAACAAGAAAACCTCTTTTGTTCTATTGCGTGTGTGAGAGAGAAAGAAGAGATGGAGTGAATGTGTGTCTAAAGAGTGTATGTTTTCAAGGATATCAACAAAACCAAGAGAGAGACCACCTCCAAGGGCGGCTGAATCTCATTTGTAAAATTGTGATATCCCCCCTAAAAGTTAAATGACTTATTAACACATTAATAAGTCATTTCCTTTTAAAAGTTGTTCATCCAATAAACGTTTTATTAGAATAACACATACACATTCACTAATTATTTGATGTTATTTAAATAAATTAAATAACATTACAAACAATATCTATAAACAAAATATCCATATAAATTGTTCAATCTCATATGCAACATATTTAGAAAACCCATTTTCTAAATTTGGTGTTATTATTTAATTACATGATCATATCATCAATTGAATAACTGTCGGTGATTGCAAAGCTTGTTATTGGGTATAACCCGACTTGGATCATGACATACTAACCGCATCAATGTTCTATGTGTCTTGGCATATAGAATCTAACAGGTAGAGCGTTTTGAATGAGTTTAGTAAGGAATAGATCGATTTTAAGGGTGAATTTTATTGTCTTGTGCTTGGTTTTATTACAGTCTAAACTCTACGTGTATATTTTCATTTACGAATTTAAAGTGTCATTTCGGTTATCCATATGTTTGGATTTAATTGAATTAGTTCAAGAGGGTGTTAAGAAACGAATACACATAGGAATGCACGTTGTTACGTGAAGTAAAAACAATCCTTGATAGAAGTATTGCTATTTAACATTCTTGTGTATGTACTTTGTTCTCCATGCATTATGTTAAGCTTTCCAGACAACTAGGTTGCATAATCTATACTCGCATATTTTGGGTAAAATACAAGTTAATCTAAAATTTTTTAATCTAGGACCATGGTTTGATTTCTTATTCATTGTTCACACATTGGTTTCATTAATAAAGTTTGATTACCATCATTCCATAATAGTTATTTGAATTTGGATTGTTATTGAGTGAATACGAACTTTTTCTTGTTCTTTTGCAACATTTATTGTTGCCTCGATTCTAAACAATAACATGAGGATCAAAAGTTGGTATTTGGTTGCGTTATATTGGATTTTGTATGCTAGAGTGTTTGAAGATGGTGGTACAGTGTTTTGTATGAGTTTAGCAAGGAATGGATCGATTTTAAGGGTGAATTGTATTGTCTCTTGCTTGGTTTTATAACGGTTTAAACTCTACATGTATATTTTCATTTACGAACATAAAGTGTCATTTCGGTTATCCTTATGTTTGGATTTAATTAAATTAGTTCAAGAGGATGTTAAAAAACGAATACACATAGGAATGCATGTTGTTACAAGAAGTAAAAACAATCCATGCTAGAAGTATTGCTATTTAACATTCTTGTGTATGTACTTTGTTCTCCATGCATTATGTTAAGCTTTCGAGACAACTAGGTTGCACAAATCTATACTCGCATAATTTGGGTAAAATACAAGTAAACTAAAAAATTTTAATCTTGGACCATGGTTTGAATTCTTATTCATTGTTCACACATTTGGTTTCATTAATAAAGTTTGATTACCATCATTCCATAATGGTAATTTGAATTTGGATTGTTATTGAGTGAATACGAACTTTTTCTTGTTCTTTTGCAACATTTATCGTTGCCTCGATTCTAA
Source organism: Flaveria trinervia (assembly GCA_025506515.1). NCBI lineage: Eukaryota > Viridiplantae > Streptophyta > Magnoliopsida > Asterales > Asteraceae > Flaveria > Flaveria trinervia. The sequence goes on along the minus strand of JACCIX010000865.1, from coordinate 69,225 downwards.
ACAAGAAACATGAGGATCAAGAGTTGGTATTTGGATTCGTTATATTGGATTTTGTATGCTAGAGCGTTTGAAGATGGTGTTAGAGTGTTTTGAATGAGTTTAGTAAGGAATGGATCGATTTTAAGGGTGAATTGTATTGTCTCGTGCTTGGTTTTATAACGGTTTAAACTCTACGTGTATATTCTCATTTACGAATATAAAGTTTCATTTCGGTTATCCTTATGTTTGGATTTAATTAAATTAGTTCAAGAGGATGTTAAAAAACGAATACACATAGGAATGCATGTTGTTACAGGAAGTAAAAACAATCCGCGCTAGAAATATTGCTATTTAACATTCTTGTGTATGAACTTTTTCTCCATGCATTATATTAAGCTTTCAAGACAACTAGGTTGCACAAATCTATACTCGCATAATTTGGGTAAAATACAAGTTAATCTAAAATATTTTAATCTTGGACCGTGGTTTGATTTCTTATTCATTGTTCACACATTTGGTTTCATTAATAAAATTTGATTACCATCATTCCATAATGGTTATTTGAATTTGGATTGTTATTGAGTGAATACGAACTTTTTCTTGTTCTTTTGCAACATTTATCGTTGCCTCGATTCTAAACAATAAACATGAGGATCAAAAGTTGGTATTTGGATTCGTTATATTGGATTTTTTTGTGTATGTACTTTGGTCTCCATGTATTATGTTAAGTTTCGAGACAACTTGGTTGCACAAACCTATACTCGCATTATTTTAGTGAAATACAAGTTAATTTAAATTTTTTTGATGTTGGACAATGGTTTGATTTCTTATTCATTGTTTAGACATTTGGTTTCATTTATAGAGTTTGTGTTATAGTCATTCTATAATGGTAATTTAATTTGGATTTTTATTGAGTGAATACAAACGTTTCTCATTCTTTTGGAACATTTATCATTGCCTGGATGCTATACATTAAACATGAGGATCAAGAGTTTGTATTTGGATTCATTATACTGGATTTTGTACGCTAAAGTGTTTGAAGATGGTGATAGACCGTTTTGAATGAGTTTGGTAATGAGTGGATGGATTTTAAGGGTTAATTGTATGGTCTCGTGTTTGGTTAATAACGGTTTAAACTGTACGTGTATTGTTTCATTGACGAATTTGAAGTGTTATTTTGGTTACCCTTGAGTTTAGATTTGATTAAAATAATTCAAGAGTGAGTTAAGAAAGGAAAATACATAGGAATGCATGTTGTTACGGGAAGTAAAAAATAATCTGTGCTAGAACTATTGCTATTTAATTTTTTTGTGTATGTACTTTGGTCTCCATGTATTATGTTAAGTTTCGAGAAAACTTGGTTGCACAAACCTATACTCGCATAATTTGAGTGAAATACAAGTTAATTTAAATTTTTTTGATCTTGTACAATGGTTTGATTCCGTATTCATTGTTCACACATTTGGTTTCATTAATAGAGTTTGATTACCGTCGTTCTATAATGGGAATTTAATTTGGATTTTTATTGAGTGAATACAAACCGTTTCTCATTCTTTTGGAACATTTATCATTGCCTCGATGCAATACATGAAACATGAGGATGAAGAGTTAGTATTTGTATTCATTATACTGGATTTTGTACGCTAACGTGTTTGAAGATGGTGGTAGAGGGTTTTGAATGAGTTTGGTAAGGAGTGGATTGAGTTGAAGGGTGAATTGTATGGTCTGGTGTTTGGTTTAATAACGATTTATACTCTACGTGTATTGTTTCATTGACGAATTTGAAGTGTTATTTCGGTTACCCTTAAGTTTAGATTTGATTAAAATAATTCAAGAGTGAGTTAAGAAAGGAAAATACATAGGAATGCACGTTGTTACGGGAAGTAAAAAAAAATCTGTGCTAGAACTATTGCTATTTAATTTTTTTGTGTATGTACTTTGGTCTCCATGTATTATGTTATGTTTCGAGACAACTTGGTTGCACAAACCGATACTCCCATAATTTGAGTGAAATACAAGTTAATTACAATTTTTTTGATCTTGGACAATGGTTTGATTTCTTATTCATTGTTCACACATTTGGTTTCATTAATAGAGTTTGATTACAGTCATTCTATAATGGTAATTTAATTTGGATTTTTATTGAGTGAATTCAAACCGTTTCTCATTCTTTTGGAACATTTATCATTGCCTCGATGCTATACATGAAACATGAGGATCAAGAGTTAGTATTTGGATTCATTATACTGGATTTTGTACGCTAAAGTGTTTGAAGATGGTGGTAGACCGTTTTGAATGAGTTTGGTAATGAGTGGATGGATTTTAAGGGTTAATTGTATGGTCTCGTGTTTGGTTTAATAACGGTTTAAACTCTACGTGTATTGTTTCATTGACGAATTTGAAGTGTTATTTCGGTTACCCTTGAGTTTAGATTTGATTAAAATAATTCAAGAGTGAGTTAAGAAAGGAAAATACATAGGAATGCATGTTGTTACGGGAAGTAAAAAATAATCTGTGCTAGAACTATTGCTATTTAATTTTTTTGTGTATGTACTTTGGTCTCCATGTATTATGTTAAGTTTCGAGAAAACTTGGTTGCACAAACCTATACTCGCATAATTTGAGTGAAATACAAGTTAATTTAAATTTTTTTGATCTTGTACAATGGTTTGATTCCGTATTCATTGTTCACACATTTGGTTTCATTAATAGAGTTTGATTACCGTCGTTCTATAATGGGAATTTAATTTGGATTTTTATTGAGTGAATACAACTGTTTCTCATTCTTTTGGAACATTTATCATTGCCTCGATGCAATACATGAAACATGAGGATGAAGAGTTAGTATTTGTATTCATTATACTAGATTTTGTACGCTAACGTGTTTGAAGATGGTGGTAGAGTGTTTTGAATGAGTTTGGTAAGGAGTGGATTGAGTTGAATAGTGAATTGTATGGTCTGGTGTTTGGTTTAATAACGATTTATACTCTACGTGTATTGTTTCATTGACGAATTTGAAGTGTTATTTCGGTTACCCTTAAGTTTAGATTTGATTAAAATAATTCAAGAGTGAGTTAAGAAAGGAAAATACATAGGAATGCACGTTGTTACGGGAAGTAAAAAAAAATCTGTGCTAGAACTATTGCTATTTAATTTTTTTTTGTATGTACTTTGGTCTCCATGTATTATGTTATGTTTCGAGACAACTTGGTTGCACAAACCGATACTCGCATAATTTGAGTGAAATACAAGTTAATTTAAATTTTTTTGATCTTGGACAATGGTTTGATTTCTTATTCATTGTTCACACATTTGGTTTCATTAATAGAGTTTGATTACAGTCATTCTATAATGGTAATTTAATTTGGATTTTTATTGAGTGAATTCAAACCGTTTCTCATTCTTTTGGAACATTTATCATTGCCTCGATGCTACACATGAAACATGAGGATCAAGAGTTAGTATTTGGATTCATTATACTGGATTTTGTACGCTAAAGTGTTTGAAGATGGTGGTAGACCGTTTTGAATGAGTTTGGTAATGAGTGGATGGATTTTAAGGGTTAATTGTATGGTCTCGTGTTTGGTTTAATAACGGTTTAAACTCTACGTGTATTGTTTCATTGACGAATTTGAAGTGTTATTTCGGTTACCCTTGAGTTTAGATTTGACTAAAATAATGTAACACCCGAATATTTATTATTTTGAAGCTGGTGAAGAAAGAAAAGAAAATAAAGTCCAAAAGTCGAGGGACCAAACTCGCCAACGAAGAAAAGTTGGGAAATGTGGTGATATTAGTAGGGAGACGGCAGCCCACTCTCCCTACACACCCCACATTTCAGCTTTATAAAGAGAAGAATAGGGAAAGAAGAGAAAAAGAGGAAAAGTGTTGGTTCGGGTCGGTTTGGGTCGCCAAAATCGTCGCCAAGCAAGCCAAATCGAAGCTTTTGTCGTTGTGCTCGTTTAGGTGAGTCCTAGGACCCCTCTTTTACATGTTTTTGAATGATTTTGGGGCTGGAACACATCTGAAGACCCTTTTTCGCGTTTTTGGGTGAAAACCCGTATATATGCATGTATGTATGCGTAGGACCCGTTTGGGGCTTGATTTCTTTCTTGGTTGTGCTTGAATAATGTTATGGTATGCATCCCTAAGGTTTAGGATGGTCGACTTAGGCTTAAAATGGGTTTAGATGAGTTTGGAGGCCGAAAACCCTCGGCTGCAGTCGGGATGAACTGCATTCTGCATCAGTTAGGGCTAGGCGACCGACTGGAGGCCGAATGGAGGCCATACGGCCGATTATGGTGCGATTGGGGTCCATTCGTACGATTTGGGGTTCATTCGCACGATTGAAGGGCCAGTCGCATGGGGTCACGCGACTAAAGGTCCATCCGCACGACTGAAGGTCCAGTCGCATAGGTGTTCATCCGCATTGTCCATTCGCACGACTGGATGTTCATTCGCATAGGTGTTCATCTGTGTTAGTTCATTCGCCTGATGTTCAGTCGCATGGAGGCAATGCGACTGAAGGGTGTCCATACGCCCGAATAGGGCTGTTGTACCCGAGGAAGGTGTAGATTGACTTCTGACTTTTGGGGGAAAGTGCACATGTAAGTTTTGACGTAAAGGTTCCCATAGAGTTTGTAAGATGACGCTCGAGGCCTTAGAAAGCATGTTGGGCATGATGATGATGATGAGGTTGCATGTCTAGGCTTGTCACGTATGTATGATGTTGCCCTGTATGATGATGACGAATGTGTATGATATGTTCCTTAGTATGATGTATAATATCTTTCCTATGGCTTTACCTATTATGATGAATGAACGAAGTATTATGTAACGTAAAGTGAAAATAAAGAAAGAGGAACATAATGAACGAATGTATGCATTAATGAACGAGTGAAAGAAGTCTTGCAAACATTGGATAACAGGGTCCTTCTTTGTGATTGACCAAACGTGTAGTGCCTCTACCGCTTACCCCTAGTACTGTGGCATACGTTTAGCTGTTCATTTGTTGACTTCGGCCCAGTAGCTAAGACTGATGGTTACTCCTAGTACCGTGGCATACGTTTAGCTGTTCATTTGTTGACTTCGGCCGGTAGCTACAACTAACCGGGGTGTAGCACATGGTATTGGTACGGATGATGTCCGATGCGCAAGTAAAGTCATAAAGAACGAATGAATGAAGGAATGAATGAAGAAGATAATAATGATATCATCTATGTGTACGTAAGATGTGTGATCATGTAAAAGTAACGAATGGTTTTATATGGAAGTAAAGTATGTTGTATTTATAAAACTAGAACTCACTCAGCAACGCTGACTTTGATGTGTTTCCACTTGGCAGGTAGGATGGCACGGGCGACTACTCAGCTCTCTTGGGGATGGCATTCTTTTGATTAATGTTTTTGCACTGTAATGCGAACAAGCTATTTTGTAATGAATGTTTTATTAATTTGCAAAAGCATTTACATGGAAATGAAAGATTGTTTTAGTTTTTCCGCTGCGATTTATGAAATACAAATGTAATTATACGTTTTGTGTGCGATGAGAACCCAGCTGTAAGCGTCCCGGAACGGGGCCTTACAAGTTGGTATCAGAGCCAAAGTTTAAGTGAAATGGGTAAATTTTCAAAATAAACCTAATCTTAAACTGAGAATGGGACGGAAAGGGAATGGGATGCCAATCTGAGTAGCTGCGTGCCATCAGGTATTTTCGTAAAGTTAACCGGTTTTATGTGCGCATGGTATGTGTTATGTGTTGTATGTAGATTTAAATACTGATGTAGTCAGGACAGGTAATACTTGGGGATGAAGAGTAAAGTAAGTGGCTAATCACAACTGGCCACTGTAATTAGGGACTTACTATACTTGACATAAACTGAGTTGTTCCCTTGAATGACTGTGTTGGTGCTTGAATCTTTCAGTGTGCGTGTGATGGCCGGAGGTAGATCTTCGAAAGCTTCTAGGGGTGGAGGTCACGGTGCTAAACCGCGACCCAAGAGAGGGAGACCCAGAGTTGAGAGGGTGGTTCATGAAGAACCTGAGACCCCTCATCCGGAGGGTGGCGACGAAAGCGCCAATCTGAGAGCCTTAGTAAAGGAGGCTGTGGAAGAAGAAGTCCATCAGGTCATGCAGACAATTTTACCGTCTGTGGTGACTGAAGTTATTAAGGCCGTACGAGAAGGGGAAAGAAAAGAAAGAAACAGATCCTCTGGAGAACGGGAACAACCAGAGCCGGAAACGGTTCTATCTGATGATGAAGAGGAAGAAGAAGAGCCTGCGCCGGAGATGGCACGAGGATGTAATTATGGGGCTTTTATGAGATGCAAGCCCCCTACTTTTGATGGAAACGACACCGCTGCAGCCGCTCACCGGTGGGTGAGGGAAATGGAAGTTGTTCTCGATATCAGCAAGTGCCGAGAGGACCAAAAGGTGAAGTTTGCTACCCACTCTTTTGTGGATTTAGCTCTGTGCTGGTGGGACAACATTGTCCAAGCTGAGGGTAGTAGGGCCATTGGGAAATGAAATGGCCTGAGCTGAGAAGGTTAGTGATTGAGGAATTTTGTCCTCATCGGGAAATGGATAAGTTGGAAAGGGAGTTTCTGCAGTTGGAGGCTGGAACCATGACACACCAGCAGTATACCACCAAGTTTAACGAAATGGCACGGCTTGTGCCTGATCAGGTGACGCCTCTGTCTCGGAAAATCAAGAGGTACATTCAGGGTTTACCGGTGGATGTTCGCCGGCATATGATCGCCGCCCGGCCAAGCACGTTTAGGTCGGCGGTTGATTTGGCAGGGAGGCTGTATGATGAGCGGGAGGTGGTGGTGACCGAAGCAAGTAAGAAGGGTGGTGGTGATCGGAACTGGAACGGGAAACGGTTTGGTCGGGGTGATGCCCCGATGGGTAACAAAAAGGCACGGGTGGATGAACGTCGTGTGGTCACATCAAGTGCGGGGTCGAAAAGGTGTGGCAAGTGTGGAGGGAGCACGGCGGGGAATGTAGGTTTGGGTCAAACTTGTGCTTCAAGTGTGGGAAGACAGGGCATATGGCGAAGGATTGCCTGTCGGGCAAAGGTTTTAACTGTGGAGAGACTGGTCATATGAGCAGAGATTGTAAGAAGTCGAGGACTGAGGGTTCAGGGGTGAAGAAGACGGGAAGTGATGGGCCGAGGGCGAGCGCCAGAGCGTTCACCATCACACAGGAGGAGGCTAGGACGGACCCTGACGTTGTGTCCGGTACGTTTCTAGTGAACCAGACCTTAGCTTCTGTGTTATTTGATTCTGGTGCAAGTAAGAGTTTTATTTCAACTGCTTTCTGTGCTAAGCTGCCTGTTAGTAGTAGGTGTGTTGATGCGCCCTTTGATGTAGAAACTACCATTGGTAAGTCTACCAGGATTTCTGAGGTGATAGAGAATTGTGATGTGGAACTTGAGGGTCATAAGTTTCCTGTTAGACCGTTTGTGATGACCTTGGGCGGTTTCGATTTGGTTCTTGGGATGGATTGGTTGGCGGACTTCAAGGCGAACATTGTGTGTCACAAGAAGATGGTTCGGTTGACAGCGCCTGATGGAAGTTTGGTAACGGTTTATGGTGATCGGGTTACTACGATCCCGAAGGTGATCTCAATGGCGGTGGCGGGAAAGTGTATGAGGCGTGGATGTAGCGCCTACTCGGCTTATGTAAAGGATGTAGATGCACTAAAACCACAATTGTCTGATGTACCGGTTATGTGTGACTTTCCAGACGTGTTCCAAGAATACTTATCAGGAGTGCCACCTGACAGAGAGATTGAATTTCAGATTGATCTGATACCGGGTGCCCAACCTGTTGCCAAGGCACCATATCGGTTGGCTCCAACGAGATGAAAGAGTTGATGGAGCAGTTGCGAGAGCTGCTTGATAAGGGGTTCATTAGACCGAGTATCTCTCCTTCGGGTGCTCCGGTCCTATTTGTAAAGAAGAAGGATGGTAGTATGAGGATGTGCATTGACTACCGCGTACTGAACAAGTTGACAGTGAAGAACCGCTACCCCTTACCGAGGATAGATGATTTGTTCGATCAGCTTCAAGGTGCCAGTTGGTTCTCAAGGATAGATCTTCGATCTGGTTATCATCAGTTGAAGGTGAAGGAGCAAGATATCCCTAAAACAGCTTTCCGTACGCGCTATGGCCATTACGAGTTTCTTGTCATGTCCTTTGGTTTGACCAACGCGCCAGCTGCTTTTATGGATCTGATGAACCGTGTGTGTAGGCCTATGTTGGATAAATCAATGATTGTGTTTATTGATGATATCCTGATTTATTCGAAGAGCAAGATTGAGCATGTCGGTCATATTCGAGAGGTTTTGGAGACGTTGAGAAGGGAGAATTGTATGCTAAATTCTCCAAGTGCGCGTTTTGGTTGCGCGAAGTTCAGTTTTTGGGTCATGTGGTGAATCTTGACGGGATTATGGTTGACCCGGCAAAGGTGGAGGCGGTTATGCAATGGAAGTCACCAAAGACGCCATCCGAGATCCGTAGTTTCTTGGGCTTGGCGGGCTACTATAGAAGATTCATCCATGACTTCTCTAAGATTGCTTCTCCACTAACTAAGTTGACCCGAAAGGATGTGAAGTTTTTATGGGGTCAAGCTCAAGAGAAGGCGTTTGAAGAGCTGAAGGCAAGACTGACTCGAGCTCCCGTTCTGTCATTACCCAATGGAAGCGAAGATTTGGTGGTTTATTCTGATGCTTCCTACTCAGGGTTGGGGTGTGTTAATGCAGAGAGGGAAGGTTATAGCCTATGCATCCCCACATTGAAAGTCCATGAGGTTAATTATCCCACTCATGACTTGGAGCTAGCAGCCGTGGTCTTTGCGTTGAAGATCTGGAGGCACTACCTTTACGGGACGAGGTGCACCATATTCACGGACCACAAGAGTCTGAAGTACTTCTTCGAGCAGAAGGATCTGAACATGAGGCAGAGACGGTGGTTGGAACTTATAAAGGATTATGATTGTGAGATCCATTACCATCCGGGCAAAGCTAATGTGGTGGCGGATGCCCTTAGTCGAAAGGAAAGGCCCGAAACGATTCGGGTGAAAGCTTATCAATTAATCATGACCTCCGATGTGATGAAGCAAGTTAAGGAGTTTCAAGATGAGGCATTGAAGGAAGATCACCTTAACTCAGAAAGAATGAGAGGTCTGGTCGGGGAATTGGGTGAAAACACACTCGGTGTTAGAACTCGATTTGGCTGTGTGTGGATTCCTCGTTTTGGGGATCTACGGTGAAGATAATGGATGAAGCCCACAAGACTCGATACTCCATTCATCCTGGTGCCACGAAAATGTACCATGACATGAAGAAAGATTATTGGTGGCCGGGTATGAAGCGTGACGTTGTGGAGTATGTGAGTAAGTGCCTTACTTGCTTACAAGTGAAGGCAGAGCACCAAAAGCCGTATAGGAAGATACAACCTTTGGATATACCGGAATGGAAGTGGGAGCACATCACCATGGACTTCATTACGAAGCTGCCACGTACTCCGAAAGGGTACGATGCCATATGGGTGATAGTTGATCGTTTGACGAAGAGTGCTCACTTTCTATCGATCCGCGATACGTATTCATCTGAGAGGTTGGCCGAACTGTTCATCAAGGAAATTGTAACTCGTCATGGTGTGCCGGTGTCTATTGTGTCTGATCATGACACTCGGTTTACATCTAAATTTTGGAAGAAATTCCACGACGCTATGGGGACGAGGTTACACATTAGCACGGCTTATCATCCCCAAACTGATGGTCAGTCAGAAAGGACCATTCAGACACTGGAAGACATGCTCCGGGCGTGTGTGATCGATTTTGGTGGAAGTTGGGATGACCACTTACCGTTAGCCGAATTCTCATACAACAACAGCTATCATGCCAGTATTGGTATGCCACCATATGAGATGCTATACGATAGGAGATGCAAAACACCCGTTTGTTGGGGTGATATTGGTCAGAAGGAATTGGGGAGCGTCGAGGTAATTGAGGCTACGATAGAGAAGCTTGAAAAGATTAAAGCCTTCATGAAGGCAGCCAAAGATAGACAGAATTCGTATGCCGATAAGCGACGTAGGCCAATTGGGTTCCAGGTGGGTGACCGGGTTATGCTGAAGGTCTCACCTTGGAAGGGTATTATCAGGTTCAGAAAGCGAGGCAAGTTGAGCCCAAGATATATAGGCCCTTTCCGAATCATTGCTCGAGTAGGGGAGGTGGCCTATAGATTGGAGTTGCCAGATGAGTTAAGTGGGATTCACTCGACATTCCATGTATCTCATCTGAGAAAGTGTATAGCTGATAAAGACATGATTGTTCCATTGGAAGACATTGAAATAGATGAAAGGCTCAATTATGTGGAGCAACCGGTGGCAATCATCGATCGTAAAGAAAAGAGGCTAAGGAATAAAGGGGTTCCTCTTGTGCGTGTACAGTGGAAGCACAGGAAGGGATCCGAGTCAACGTGGGAGACTGAAGAAGAAATGAGACAGCATTATCCATGTTTGTTCGACGAATAACAGGTTTCGGGGACGAAACCTATTTAAGGGGGGTGGACTTGTAACACCCGGATATTTATTATTTTGAAAAAGAGGAAAAAGTGTTGGTTCGGGTCGGTTCGGGTCGCCAAAATCATCGTGAAGCAAGCCGAATCGAAGCTCTTGTCGTTGTGCTCGTTTAGTGGGTTCTAAGACCCCTCTTTTACTTGTTTTCAAACGATTTGGGGCTGGAAAACATCTGAAATCGAGTTTTTCGTATGTGTGTAAGTTGACCCGTTTGTGTATGTGTATGCGTATGTATGACATGATTGTGACTTGATTTCTTGCTTGGTTGTGCTCGAGTGATGTTATGGTATGCATCTCTAAGGTTTAGGATGGTCGATTTAGGCTTAAAATGGGTTGAGATGAGTTTGGGGGCCGAAAACCCTCGGCTGCAGTCGGGTTGAACTGCACTCTGCACCAGTTAGGGTTAGGCGACCGACTGGAGGCTGAATGGAGGCCATACGGCCGATTAGGGTGCGATTGGGGTCCATTCGCACGATTGGAGTTCATTCACACGACTGGAGGGCCAGTCGCATGGTATGTGTTATGTGTTATATGTAGGTTTAAATACTGATGTAGTCAGGACAGGTAATACTTGGGGTATGAAGAGTAAAGTAACTGGCCACTGTAATTAGGGACTTACTATACTTGACATAAACTGAGTTATTTCCTTGAATGACCGTGTGGTGTTTGAATCTTTCAGTGTGCGTGTGATGGCCGGAGGTAGATCTTCAAAAGCTTCTAGGGGTAGAGGTCACGGTGCTGAACCACGACCCAAGAGAGGGAGACCCAGAGTTGAGAGGGTGGTTCATGAAGAACCAGAGACCCCTCATCCGGAGGGTGGCGACGAAAGCGCCAATCTGAGAGCCTCAGTAAAAGAGGCTGTTGTAGAAGAAGTCCATCAGGTCATGCAGACAATCTTACCGTCTGTGGTGACTGAAGTTATTAAGGGTGTACGAGAAGGGGAAAGAAAAGAAAGAAACAGATCCTCTGGGGAACGGGAACAACCGAGCCAGAAACGGTTCTATGTGATGATGATGAGGAGGAGGAAGAGCCTGTGCATGAAACGGCACGAGGATGTAAGTATGGGGCTTTTATGAGATGCAAGCCCCTACTTTTGATGGAAACGGCACCGCTGCAGCTGCTCACGGTGGGTGAGGGAAATGGAAGCTGTTCTCGATATGAGCGAGTGCCGAGAGGATCAAAAGGTGAAGTATGCTACCCACTCTTTTGTGGATTCAGCTCTGTGTTGTGGGATAATATGTCCAAGCAGAGGGTAATCGGGCGATCGGGAGAATGAAATGGCCCGAGTTGAAGAAGATGGTGATTGAGGAGTTCTGTCCTCACAGGGAAATGGATAAGTTGGAAAGGGAGTTTTTACAGTTGGAGGCTGGAACCATGACACACCAGCAGTATACCACCAAGTTTAATGAAATGGCACGGCTTGTGCCTGATCAGGTGACGCCTCTGTCTCGGAAAATCAAGAGGTACATTCAGGGTTTACGGTGGATGTTCGCCGGCATATGATCGCCGCCCGGCCAAGCACGTTTAGGTCGGCGGTTGATTTGGCAGGGAGGCTGTATGATGAGCCGGAGGTGGTGGTGACTGAAGCAAGTAAAAAGGGTGGTGGTGATCGGAACTGGAACGGGAACGGTTTGGTCGGGGTGATGCCCCGATGGGTAACAAAAAGGCACGGGTGGATGAACGCCGGGTGGTCACATCAAGTGCGGGGTCGAAAAGGTGTGGCAAGTGTGGAAGGGAGCACAGCGGGGAATGTAGGTTTGGGTCAAACTTGTGCTTCAAGTGTGGGAAGACAGGGCATATGGCGAAGGATTGCATGTCGAGCAAATGTTTTAACTGTGGAGAATTGGTCATATGAGCAGAGATTGTAAGAAGTCGAGGACTGAGGGTTCAGGGGTCAAGAAGACGGGAAGTGATGGACCGAGGGCGAGCGCCAGGGCGTTCACCATGACATAGGAGGAGGCTAGGACGGACCCTGACGTTGTGTCTGGTATGTTTCTAGTGAACCAGACTTTAGCTTCTGTGTTATTTGATTCGGGTGCTAGTAAGAGTTTTATTTCTGCTGCTTTCTGTGCTAAGTTGCCTGTTAGTAGTAGACGTGTTGATGCGCCCTTTGATGTAGAAACTGCCATAGGTAAGTCTACCAGGATTTCTGAGATGATAGAGAATTGTGATGTGGAACTTGAGGGTCACAAGTTTCCTGTTAGACCGTTTGTGATGACCTTGGGTGGTTTCGATTTGGTTCTTGGGATGGATTGGTTGGCGGATTTCGAGGCGAACATTGTGTGTCGCAAGAAGATGGTTCGGTTGACAGCGCCTGACGGAAGTTTGGTAACGGTTTATGGTGATCGGGTAACTACGATTCCGAAGGTGATCTCAATGGCTGTGGCGGGAAAGTGTATGAGGCGTGGATGTAGCGCCTACTTGGCTTATGTAAAGGATGTGGATACACCAACACCACAACTAGCTGATGTACCAGTTGTGTGTGACTTTCCAGACGTGTTCCCAGAAGACTTATTAGGAGTGCCACCTGACAGAGAGATTGAATTTCAGATTGACCTGATACCGGGTGCCCAACCTGTTGCCAAGGCACCATATCGGTTGGCTCCAACCGAGATGAAAGAGTTGATGGAGCAGTTGCGAGAGCTGCTTGATAAGGGGTTCATTAGACCGAGTATCTCTCCTTGGGGTGCTCCGGTCCTATTTGTAAAGAAGAAGGATGGTAGTATGAGGATGTGCATTGACTACCGCGAACTGAACAAGTTGACAGTGAAGAACCGCTACCCCTTACCGAGGATAGATGATCTGTTCGATCAGCTTCAGGGTGCCAGTTGGTTTTCAAGAATAGATCTTCGGTCTGGCTATCATCAGTTGAAGGTGAAGGAACAAGATATCCCTAAAACAGCTTCCGCACGCGCTATGGTCATTATGAGTTTCTTGTCATGTCTTTTGGTTTGACCAATGCGCCAGCTGCTTTTATGGATCTGATGAACCGTGTGTGTCGGCCTATGTTGGATAAATCAGTGATTGTGTTTATTGATGATATCCTGATTTATTCGAATAGCGAGATGAGCATGCCGGTCACATTCGAGAGGTTCTAGAGACGTTGAGAAGGGAGAAATTGTATGCTAAATTCTCCAAGTGTGCATTTTGGTTGTGCGAAGTTCAGTTTTTGGTTCATGTGGTGAATCCTGACAGGATTATGGTTGACCCAATGGAAGTCACCAAAGACGCCATCCGAGATCCGTAGTTTCTTGGGCTTGGCGGGCTACTATAGAAGATTCATCCAAGACTTCTCTAAGATTTCTTCTCCACTAACTAAGTTGACCCGAAAGGATGTGAAATTTGTATGGGGTCAAGCTCAAGAGAAGGCGTTCAAAGAGCTGAAAGCAAGACTGACTCAAGCTCCTGTTCTGTCGTTACCCGATGGAAGCGAAGATTTGGTGGTTTATTCTGATGCTTCCTACTCAGGGTTGGGGTGTGTGTTAATGCAGAGAGGGAAGGTTATAGCCTATGCATCTCGACAGTTAAAGGTTCATGAGGTTATTATCCTACTCATGACTTGGAGCTAGCAGCCCTGGTCTTTGCATTGAAGATCTGGAGGCACTATCTCTACGGGACGAAGTGCACCATATTTACCGATCATAAGAGCTTGAAGTACTTCTTCGAGCAAAAGGATCTGAACATGAGGCAGAGGAGATGGTTGGAACTTATAAAGGATTATGATTGCGAGATCATTACCATCCAGGCAAAGCTAATGTGGTGGCGGATGCCCTTAGCCGGAAGGAAAGGCCCGAACCGATTCGGGTGAAAGCTTATCAATTAATCATGACCTCCGATGTGATGAAGCAAGTTAAGGAGTTTCAAGATGAGGCATTGAAAGAAGATCATCTTAACTCGGAAAGAATGAGAGGTCTGGTTGGGGAATTGGGTGAAAACACACTCGGTGTTAGAACTCGATTCGGCCGTGTGTGGATTCCTCGTTTTGGGGATCTACGGGTGAAGATAATGGATGAAGCCCACAAGACTCGATACTCCATTCATCCTGGTGCCACGAAAATGTACGATGACATGAAGAAAGATTATTGGTGGCCGGGTATGAAGTGTGACGTGGTGGAATATGTGAGTAAGTGCCTTACTTGCTTACAGGTGAGGGCAGAGCATCAAAAGCCGTATGGGAAGATACAACCTTTGGATATACCAGAATGGAAATGGGAGCACATCACCATGGACTTCATTACGAAGCTGGCACGTACCCCGAAAGGGTATGATGCCATATGGGTGATAGTTGATCGTCTGACGAAGAGCGCTCATTTTCTACCGATCCGCGAGACGTATTCATCTGAGAGGTTGGCTGATCTGTTCATCAAGGAAATTGTAGCTCGTCATGGTGTGCCGGTGTCTATTGTGTCTGATCGTGACACTCGGTTTACATCTAAATTCTGGAAGAAATTCCACGACGCTATGGGGACGAGGTTACATATTAGCACGGCTTATCATCCCCAAACTGATGGTCAGTCAGAAAGGACCATTCAGAGACACGAGACATGCTCCGGGGTGTGTGATCGATTTTGGTGGAAGTTGGGATGACCACTTACCGTTAGCCGAATTCTCATACAACAAGCTATCATGCCAGTATTGGTATGCCACCATATGAGATGCTATACGGTAGGAGATGCAGAAACCCGTTTGTTGGGGTGATATTGGTCAGAAGGAATTGGGGAGCGTCGAGGTAATCGAGGCTACGATAGAGAAGCTTGAAAAGATTAAAGCCTTCATGAAGGCAGCCAAAGATAGACAGAATTCGTATGCCGATAAGCGACGTAGGCCAATTGGGTTCCAGGTGGGTGACCGGGTTATGCTGAAGGTCTCACCTTGGAAGGGTATTATCAGGTTCAGAAAGCGAGGCAAGTTGAGCCCAAGATATATAGGCCCTTTCCGAATCATTGCTCGAGTAGGGGAGGTGGCCTATAGATTGGAGTTGCCAGATGAGTTAAGTGGGATTCACTCGACATTCCATGTATCTCATCTGAGAAAGTGTATAGCTGATGAAGACATGATTGTTCCATGGAAGACATTGAAATAGATGAAAGGCTCAATTATGTGGAGCAACCGGTGGCAATCATCGATCGTAAAGAAAAGAGGCAAGGAATAAAGTGGTTCCTCTTGTGCGTGTACAGTGGAAGCACAGGAAGGGATCCGAGTCAACGTGGGAGACTGAAGAAGAAATGAGACGGCATTATCCATGTTTGTTCGACGAATAACAGGTTTCGGGGACGAAACCTATTTAAGGGGGGTGGACTTGTAACACCCGGATATTTATTATTTTGAAGCCAGTGAAGAAAGAAAAGAAAATAAAGTCCAAAAGTCGAGGGACCACTCGCCGACGAAGAAAAGTTGGGAAAGGTGGTGGATATGTAGGGAGAGGGCAGCCCACTCTCCCCACACTCACATTTCAGCTCACAAAGAGAAGAATGAGAGAAAGAGGAGAAAGAGAGAAAAGAGGAAAAAGAGGAAAAAGTGTTGGTTCGGGTCGATTCGGGTCGCCAAAATCGTCGTGAAGCTAGCCGAATCAAAGCTCTTGTCATTGTGCTCGTTTAGGTGAGTTCTAGGACCCCTCTTTTACTTGTTTTCAAACGATTTGGGGCTGGAAAACATCTGAAATCGAGTTTTTCGTATGTGGTAAGTTGACCCGTTTGTGTATGTGAATGTGTATGTATGATGCGTTTGTGACTCGATTTCTTGCTTGGTCGTGCTTGAATATGTTATGGTATGCATCCCTAAGGTTAGGATGGTCTATTTAGGCTTAAAATGGGTTTAGATGAGTTTGGAGGCCGAAAACCCTCGGCTGCAGTCGGGTTGAACTGCATTCTGCATCAGTTAGGGCTAGGCGACCGACTGGAGGCCGAATGGATGCCATACGGCCGATTAGGGTGCGATTGGGGTTCATTCGCACGATTGGAGGGCCAGTCGCATAGGGGTCATGCGACTGAAGGACCATTCGCACGACTGAAGGTCCAGTCGCATAGGTGCTCATCCGCATTGTTCATTCGCACGACTGGATGTTCATTCGCATAGGTGTTCATCCGTATTAGTTCATTCACATGATGTTCAGTCACATGGAGGCAATGCGACTGAAGGGTGTCCATACGCCCGAATAGGGCTGTTGTACCCGAGGAAGGTGTAGATTGACTTCTGACTTTCGGAGGAAAGTGCAGATGTAATTTTGATGTAAAGGTTCCCATAAGAGTTTTTAAGATGACGATCGAGGTCTTAGAAAGCATGTTGGGCATGATGAGGATAATGATGTTGTCTTTATGTATGTATGATGTACCCTGTACGATGTGATGTGGTGCATGTTAATGTTCCTTAATATGATGTTTAATATCTTTCTATGGCTCTATCTATTATGATAAATGAACGAAGTATTATGTAACGTAAAGTGAAAGATAAAGAAAGAGGAACATGATGAATGAATGCATGTATTAATTAACGAATGAAACGTCTTGCACACATCGGATAACGGGTCCTTCTTGGTGATTGACCCCGAATGTAGAACCACTACCGCTCACCCCTAGTACTGTGGCATACGTTTAGCTGTTCATTTGTTCACTTCGGCCAGTAGCTAAGACTCATGGTTACTCCTAGTACCGTCGCATACGTTTAGCTGTTCATTTGTTGACTTCGGCCCGGTAGCTACGACTAACCGGGGTGTAGCACATGGTATTGGTAAGGATGATGTCCGATGCGCAAGTAAGGTAATGAAAGAACGAATGAACGAATGAAGAAGATAATAATGATATTATCTATGTGTACGTACGATGTGTGATCATGTAAAAGTAACGAACAGTTTTATATGAAAGTAAAGTATGTTGTATTTTAAAACTAGAACTCACTCAGCAACGCTGACTTTGATGTGTTTGCAGTTGGCAGGTAATGATTGCTGAGGATGGCACGAGCGACTACTTAGCTCTTTTGGGATGGCATTCTTTTGATTAATGTTTTTGCATTGTAATGCGAAAAACTATTTTTGGTAATGAATGTTGTTTTAGTTTGCAAAAGCATTTACATGGAAATGGAAGTTTGTTTTAGTTTTCGCGTGCGATTTATTAAATACAAATGTAACTATATGTTTTACGTGCGATGAGAACCCAGCTGTAAGCGTCCCGGGAACGGGACTTTACAAGTTAAGAAAGGAAAATACATAGGAATGCACGTTGTTACGGGAAGTAAAAAAAATTTGTGCTAGAACTATTGCTATTTAATTTTTTTGTGTATGTACTTTGGTCTCCATGTATTATGTTAAGTTTCGAGACAACTTGGTTGCACAAACCGATACTCGCATAATTTGAGTGAAATACAAGTTAATTAAATTTTTTTTGATCTTGTACATTGGTTTGATTCCGTATTTATTGTTCACACATTTGGTTTCATTAATAGAGTTTGATTACCGTCGTTATAATGGGAATTTAATTTGGATTTTTATTGAGTGAATACAAACCATTTTTATTCTTTTGGAGCATTTATCATTGCCTCGATGCAATACATGAAACATGAGGATGAAGAGTTAGTATTTGTATTCATTATACTGGATTTTGTACGCTAACGTGTTTGAAGATGGTGGTAGAGCGTTTTGAATGAGTTTGGAAAGTAGTGGATCAAGTTGAAGGGTAAATTGTATGGTCTCGTGTTTGGTTTAATAACGCTTTATACTCTACGTTATTGTTTCATTGACGAATTTGAAGTGTTATTTCGGTTACCCTTAAGTTTAATTTGATTAAAATAATTCAAGAGTGGGTTCAAAAAGGAAAATACATAGGATGCACGTTGTTACGGGAAGTAAAAAAAATCTATGCTAGAACTATTGCTATTTAATTTTTTTGTGTATGAACTTTGGTCTCCATGTATTATGTTAAGTTTCGAGAAAACTTGGTTGCACAAACCTATACTCCCATAATTTGAGTGCAATACAAGTTAATTTAAATTTTTTGATCTTGTACAATGGTTTGATTCCGTATTCATTGTTCACACATTGGTTTCATTAATAGAGTTTGATTACCGTCGTTCTATAATGGGAATTTAATTTGGATTTTTATTGAGTGAATTCAAACCGTTTCTCATTCTTTTGGAACATTATCATTGCCTCGATGCAATACATGAAACATGAGGATGAAGAGTTAGTATTTGTATTCATTATACTGGATTTTGTACGCTAACGTGTTTGAATATGGTGGTAGAGCGTTTTGAATTAGTTTGGTAGGGAGTGGATCGAGTTAAGGATGAATCGTATGGTCTCGTGTTTGTTTAATAATGATTTTACTCTACGTGTATTGTTTCATTGACGAATTTGAAGTGTTATTTCGGTTACCCTTAAGTTTAGATTGATTAAAATAATTCAAGAGTGAGTTAAGAAAGGAAAATACATAGGAATGCATGTTGTTACGGGAAGTAAAAAATAATTTGTGCTAGAACTATTGCTATTTAATTTTTTTGTGTATGTACTTGGTCTCCATGTATTATGTTAAGTTTCGAGAAAACTTGGTTGCACAAACCTATACTCGCATAATTAGAGTGAAATACAAGTCAATTTAAATTTTTTTGATCTTGTACAATGGTTTGATTCCGTATTCATTGTTCACATTTGGTTTCATTAATAGAGATTGATTACTGTGGTTCTATAATGGAATTTAATTTGGATTTTTATTGAGTGAATACAAACGTTTCTCATTCTTTTGGAACATTATCATTGCCTCGATGCAATATATGAAACATGAGGATGAAGAGTTAGTATTTGTATTCATTATACTGGTTTTTAGGCTAACGTGTTTGAAGATGGTGGTAGATGTTTTGAATGAGTTTGGTAAGGAGTAGATCGAGTTGAAGGGTGAATAGTATGGTCTCGTGTTTGGTTTAATAACAATTTTACTCTACGTGTATTGTTTCATTGACGAATTTGAAGTGTTATTTTGGTTACCCTTAAGTTTAGATTTGATTAAAATAATTCAAGAGTGAGTTAAGAAAGGAAAATACATAGGAATGCACGTTGTTACGGGAAGTAAAAAAAATCTATGCTAGAACTATTGCTATTTAATTTTTTTGTGTATGTACTTTGGTCTCCATGTATTATGTTAAGTTTCGAGACAACTTGGTTGCACAAACCGATACTCGCATAATTGAGTGAATACAAGTTAATTTAAATTTTTTTGATCTTGGACAATGGTTTGATTTCTTATTCATTGTTCACACATTTGGTTTCATTAATAGAGTTTGATTACTGTGGTTCTATAATGGGAATTTAATTTGGATTTTTATTGAGTGAATACAAACCGTTTCTCATTCTTTTGGAACATTTATCATTGCCTCGATGCTATACATGAACATGAGGATCAAGAGTTAGTATTTGGATTCATTATACTGGATTTTGTACGCTAAAGTGTTTGAAGATGGTGGTAGACCGTTTTGAATAAGTTTGGTAATGAGTGGATGGATTTTAAGGGTTAATTGTATGGTCTCGTGTTTGGTTTAATAACGGTTTAAACTCTACGTGTATTGTTTCATTGACGAATTTGAAGTGTTATTTCGGTTACCCTTGAGTTTAGATTTGATTAAAATAATTCAAGAGTGAGTTAAGAAAGGAAAATGCATAGGAATGCATGTTGTTACGGGAAGTAAAAAATAATCTGTGCTAGAACTAATGCTATTTAATTTTTTTGTGTATGTACTTTGGTCTCCATGTATTATGTTAAGTTTCGAGAAAACTTGGTTGCACAAACCTATACTTGCATAATTTGAGTGAAATACAAGTTAATTTAAATTTTTTTGATCTTGTACGATGGTTTGATTTCTTATTCATTGTTCACACATTTGGTTTCATTAATAGAGTTTGATTACCGTCGTTCAATAATGGGAATTTAATTTGGATTTTTATTGAGTGAATACAAACCGTTTCTCATTCTTTTGGAACATTTATCATTGCCTCGATGCAATACATGAAACATGTGGATGAAGAGTTAGTATTTGTATTCATTAGACTGGATTTTGTACGCTAACGTGTTTGAAGATGGTGGTAGAGCGTTTTGAATGAGTTTGCTAAGGGGTGGATCGAGTTGAAGGGTGAATTGTATGGTCTCGTGTTGGTTTAATAACGGTTTAAACTCTACGTGTATTGTTTCATTGACGATTTGAAGTGTTATTTCGGTACCCTTGAGTTTAGATTTGATTAAAATAATTCAAGAGTGAGTTAAGAAAGGAAAGTACATAGGAATGCACGTTGTTACGGGAAGTAAAAAAAATCTATGCTAGAACTATTGCTATTTAATTTTTTTGTGTCTGAACTTTGGTCTCCATGTATTATGTTAAGTTTCGAGACAACTTGGTTGCACAAACCTATACTCCTATAATTTGAGTGCAATACAAGTTAATTTAAATTTTTTTGATCTTGTACAATGGTTTGATTCCGTATTCATTGTTCACACATTTGGTTCATTAATAGAGTTTGATTACCGTCGTTCTATAATGGGAATTTAATTGGATTTTTATTGAGTGAATTCAAACCGTTTCTCATTCTTTTGGAACATTTATCATTGCCTCGATGCAATACATGAAACATGAGGATGAAGAGTTAGTATTTGTATTCATTATACTGCATTTTGTACGCTAACGTGTTTGAATATCGTGGTAGAGCGTTTTGAATTAGTTTGGTAAGGAGTGGATCGAGTTTAAGGATGACTCGTATGGTCTCGTGTTTGGTTTAATAATGATTTATACTCTACGTGTATTGTTTCATTGACGAATTTGAAGTGTTATTTCGGTTACCCTTAAGTTTAGATTTGATTAAAATAATTCAAGAGTGAGTTAAGAAAGGAAAATACATAGGAATGCATGTTGTTACGGGAAGTAAAAAATAATTTGTGCTAGAACTATTGCTATTTAATTTTTTTGTGTTTGTACTTTGGTCTCCATGTATTATGTTAAGTTTCGAGAAAACTTGGTTGCACAAACCTATACTCGCATAATTAGAGTGAAATACAAGTTAATTTAAATTTTTTTGATCTTGTACAATGGTTTGATTCCGTATTCATTGTTCACACATTTGGTTTCATTAATAGAGATTGATTACTGTGGTTCTATAATGGGAATTTAATTTGGATTTTTATTGAGTGAATACAAACCGTTTCTCATTCTTTTGGAACATTTATCATTGCCTCGATGCAATATATGAAACATGAGGATGAAGAGTTAGTATTTGTATTCATTATACTGGATTTTTTAGGCTAACGTGTTTGAAGATGGTGGTAGAACGTTTTGAATGAGTTTGGTAAGGAGTAGATCGAGTTGAAGGGTGAATAGTATGGTCTCGTGTTTGGTTTAATAACATTTATACTCTACGTGTATTGTTTCATTGACGAATTTGAAGTGTTATTTTGGTTACCCTTAAGTTTAGATTTGATTAAAATAATTCAAGAGTGAGTTAAGAAAGGAAAATACATAGGAATGCACGTTGTTACGGAAGTAAAAAAAATCTATGCTAGAACTATTGCTATTTAATTTTTTTGTGTATGTACTTTGGTCTCCATGTATTATGTTAAGTTTCGAGACAACTTGGTTGCACAAACCGATACTCGCATAATTTGAGTGAAATACAAGTTAATTAAAATTTTTTTGATCTTGGACAATGGTTTGATTTCTTATTCATTGTTCACACATTTGGTTTCATAATAGAGTTTGATTACTGTGGTTCTATAATGGGAATTTAATTTGGATTTTTATTGAGTGAATACAAACCGTTTCTCATTCTTTTGGAACATTTATCATTGCCTCGATGCTATACATGAAACATGAGGATCAAGAGTTAGTATTTGGATTCATTATACTGGATTTTGTACGCTAAAGTGTTTGAAGATGGTGGTAGACCGTTTTGAATGAGTTTGGTAATGAGTGGATGGATTTTAAGGGTTAATTGTATGGTCTCATGTTTGGTTTAATAACGGTTTAAACTCTACGTGTATTGTTTCATTGACGAATTTGAAGGGTTATTTCGGTTACCCTTGAGTTTAGATTTGATTAAAATAATTCAAGAGTGCGTTAAGAAAGGAAAATGCATAGGAATGCATGTTGTTACGGGAAGTAAAAAATAATCTGTGCTAGAACTAATGCTATTTAATTTTTTTGTGTATGTACTGGTCTCCATGTATTGTTTAAGTTTCGAGAAAACTTGGTTGCACAAACCTATACTTGCATAATTTGAGTGAAATACAAGTTAATTTAAATTTTTTTGATCTTGTACGATGGTTTGATTCCGTATTCATTGTTCACACATTTGGTTTCATTAATAGAGTTGATTACCGTCGTTCAATAATGGAATTTAATTTGGATTTTATTGAGTGAATACAAACCGTTTCTCATTCTTTTGGAACATTATCATTGCCTCGATGCAATACATGAAACATGTGGATGAAGAGTTAGTATTTGTATTCATTATACTGGATTTTGTACGCTAACGTGTTTGAAGATGTGGTAGAGCGTTTTGAATGAGTTTGGTAAGGGGTGGATCGAGTTGAAGGGTAAATTGTATGGTCTCGTGTTTGGTTTAATAACGATTTATACTGTACGTGTATTGTTTCATTGACGAAATTGAAGTGTTATTTCGGTTACCCTTAAGTTTAGATTTGATTAAAATAATTCAAGAGTGAGTTAAGAAAGGAAAGTACATAGGAATGCACGTTGTTACGGGAAGTAAAAAAAATCTATGCTAGAACTAGCTATTTAATTTTTTTGTGTATGAACTTTGGTCTCCATGTATTATGTTAAGTTTCGAGACAACTTGGTTGCACAAACCTATACTCCCATAATTTGAGTGAAATACAAGTTAATTTAATTTTTTTTTGATCTTGTACAATGGTTTGATTCCGTATTCATTGTTCACACATTGATTTCATTAATAGAGTTTGATTACCGTCGTTCTATAATGGGAATTTAATTTGGATTTTTATTGAGTGAATACAAACCGTTTCTCATTCTTTTGGAACATTTATCATTGCCTCCATGCAATACATGAAACATGAGGATGAAGAGTTAGTATTTGTATTCATTATGCTGGATTTTGTACGCTAACGTGTTTGAAGATGGTGGTAGAGCGTTTTGAATGAGTTTGGTAAGGAGTGGATCGAGTTGAAGAGTGAATTGTATGGTCGCGTGTTTGGTTTAATAACGATTTATACTGTATGTGTATTGTTTCATTGACGAATTTGAAGTGTTATTTTGGTTACCCTTAAGTTTAGATTTGATTAAAATAATTCAAGAGTGAGTTAAGAAAGGAAAATACATAGGAATGCACGTTGTTACAGGAAGTAAAAAAAATCTGTGCTAGAACTATTGCTATTTAATTTTTTTGTGTATGTACTTTGGTCTCCATGTATTATCTTAAGTTCGAGACAACTTGGTTGCACAAACTGATACTCGCATAATTTGAGTGAATACAAGTCAATTTAAAATTTTTTGATCTTGGATAATGGTTTGATTTCTTATTCATTGTTCACACATTTGGTTTCATTAATAGAGTTTGATTACTGTGACATCCGGTAAATTTCCGTTACCAAGCTCCGTTAGTTCCGTTAAGTCTTGTATACACGTGTCGTGAGCACACACTAGTTGTCGTTGAACGTTGGTGACCTAATAATAATGAATAATGTTAATTTGTTGTGAATCTAAGTGATTATGTGAGTATTGGTTTATGTTTATGTGTTTACACATTTATAAACGGTTAATTAAAGAATTTATCGCGTAACGCGGAAACGTGTCTATTTATTCGTATGTCTTGTGTTTTTATAAAGATAAGATATATAATGAATTTTATAAGTTTATATCTTTATGTTATGAAGTTAAAAACACTTTACAAAGAGTTTAAAGCTTAGTTTTTATAAAATACAAATTACAAGGGTTAAAAGGGTAATGTGTAAATTAAAAATAATAAAACAAAACCTCAAACCCTAATTCAACCCCATCGGCCGCGATTTCCATCTAATCCCTCTCCATCTTCGAAAATCAGCCTAGAACAAGCAATTTCGTGTGGTTTTGATTCGATTACAAGTTATACAACACTTAGGAAGCATCGATTTCAAGCAATTACAAGTTTAAAGGTTAGATTTTTCGTGTTTTGTGATGTTCTTCATTATGGCCGAACCTTGGACTCGAAATTGATCCTTATTAGGTCGAATTGGATGTTGTTTGATGATGTTAACATGTTAGTTAGATTGTATACATGTTAGTTAACGTCGATTATACAAGAACTCTATGTTTTTAGTGGGTTGATCATGAACTTTGGTTATGAAGCAAACCCTAATTCGAAATTGTTATGATTATGCATGATGGATGATTGTTTGATGAATGTTTGATGATTATTAGGTTGTATGAATGTTAGAATACATTGATTTTTGCAAGAAAGTTAGGATTTTGATGCATTGTTCATAGGTTACTAAGAATAGTAACTTTATTTGGCATGTAGTAGTGATCTAGTGATGGATTGATGTTATGGATGAGTTCATGATGATGATTAGATGCTAGATTGTTGTTATGAATGCTAGAAATCTTTAATTTGATGATGTTGATCATAGCTTGCCAAAAGTAGAAACTTTTGTTTATGAAGTGTTAGATTGGGGGTTTAAGTGTTGTTGATCATGTCTAGATGTTAGTATGAGCTTGAATTGGTATATTATTGATGAATTCATGTATGCTTTGGATGTTTGATAGATATTGGGATATTCTTTCCAAAAGGGAAACTTTTTTGTGTAAACGTTGAAGTATGATGTTATGACCATGTCGTTGATGATAGGAGCCTGCTAGTATGTTCAAGGATAAATTCTAGTGTGATAGAACGTGTTAAATTAGTTGTATGGCATGCTTGGATAATCATGAGTGATTTTGACTTTGGTGATCATGTATGGTTTGGATGTTGTGTAGTAGTAGGACATCATGCTTGGGTCTGGAATTGATTGTTGTGATGTTGTGAATGCAATGCATATGCTTAAAGAATATGGTTATGATCATTATACATGCATGCGGATCTGAGGCCCCTACTTAGTAGGATTGGCAGGGTTTAGGATATGAAGTCGTGAGTGGCTTCACATGGCATGTGATGAATGGTTGAACCTTGTATGACATGTTAGTTGTATTATAGCTAGTGGATATGTTAATGTTCTAGATTCGCATGACTTGTATAGTACTTGATTGTATGATGATCTAAGTGATACCCTGGTTGATATAGCATATGTATGATACTATTTGAATGTTAATCATGTATGTTGTATGTGCTCATTGCTTTATTTGAATTATAACTCATAATGTCACCAATAGGTCAAACGGGTCAACTAGGTCAAGCGTGTCTATTTGTCTGGAAGCTTGAGTCTTTGATTTTGGTATGATTAGGGTTTCACATGTCTTTTATTTACACGTACTTATGTACTCACATGATCTAGGTAACCTGTGAAGGTGGCTATCCTCTCGTTTCTCAAAATAAACCTAAGTACCTTTGCATACATCAGGTGAGTTCATGCCCCACACTTTATTTAATCTCTTTTGGGGAGATAGCATACTTGTATTTATACGAACGCTTTTATTATTAAGTTGTGTATAATATTAATATAGTGCTGTTTACCATGGGAAAAGTCCTCACACTTTTTAATTGTTAATATTTGATAGCGGGGAAACTTGGGTAGTACTACTAGGTCTGACGAGCCCCACCTGTGTGACTCGAGGTCAACCGGGTGCAATTTGTCCTATTGAACATTGTCACGACATGGTAAGTCGTGACAGGCAACAACTATCACAGTCAGCTTCAATTGCAAAATCACTATGTATTAATATTACTGATAATAGACTAGCTATATTACCATACACTGCTTATATTATCGCAACTGTTTACATGTTTATTGAACTCAAACTCTGAACTCACCAACCTATGTGTTGACATTTTAGTATGCTTTTCTCAGGTCCTTAACTTGCTTGCCATAGGAGCACTGCATGGTTCACTGCATTTTAAGACACTATGCTTCAAGACAAGTTGACATTTTAGCAATTATAGTTTACTCCTTGGTTGGCACGGTTTGCCATAAGTTATACTTTATTGATTTGGGTTATTTTCAAAACGCTTCCGCATTGTTTAAAGTTGGTATTTTGGTTATTATGTTTAATTATGGCATTTAGAGTCGTTCTGAGTAACTATTGACTGTGATCCTGGTTTGTTCACACGCCTCGCGGTAAAACTCCGCAAGTGGATTTTGAGGGTGTGACAGATTGGTATCAGAGCCATTGGTTATAGGGAACTAGGTTGCATACACACTAGACTATAACCGCACACAGTTAATTAGTTACCTGTACCTTACTCCCATTTACTGTATACTCATTGGCATACACGTCACACTCTCTGCAGCATGGCATCGTCTTCGAGACCTCCGGGTAAACGACCCGAATCACCTACACGATCTGAATCCCCACCTCCCGCACCTGTACCTGATGATGGATTCGATTGGCCCCGACTGGCTTATCCCCGAGAGGAGATTGACTGGGATCAACCATTCGCATTGATGAAGCGTGACCCTCCGCGTGACTGGCGTTCTTATCCTAGGTTTGTTGACCACATCATGTTTAGGGAACGCGTACCTGTCCTAAAGCCAAGGACTAGGAACAATGCCAATCAACCCATGTTTTCACTCCCACGAACGGCGCAGTCTAACGAGCAATTGATTGCTGCACTAATGGCTGCACTGGATACTGAACAGCATCGTGTGAGACGACTCACGGGTGATGTCTGTACACTACAGCAAGAGGGTACACCTGAGACATCAATTGGACGAACTCAAGGAAGAACACGGAAGACGCTGAACGGTTGTCACCATATGCAAGATGGTGTTATGGCACTCCAAGGACGCGTGACTGCTCGTGAACAGCGGGACGCCATAGCCGATAATAGGATTGCCATACTAGAAGCTCCACTAGCAGCACTCCAGATTGCTATAGCTCCTGCTCCTGTCGCAGACTCTGAGGATGAGGAGGATCCCGAGGAGGGACCCGAGGAAAGGAACCGGAGGAGATGGAGGATGATAGTGATGGGTCAGACATTGTCGATTGACTTCTTTATATGACTTAGACTACGTAGTGTTTTCTTTTTGAAACCTATGTGGGAAGGGTTGTTTCCCCACACGAACGACAAAACTTCAATTTTGACATTGCTAAATACATTGTGACTTATTGCAATTTATTTACTTTGGTTATTATTTTGTTATGAATGTTGTGGTTGTGATGATTCGTTATTTCTTTCATTTACTGTTTACTACGCTTCAATGAGTTAAATGTGTATGATGTTACTCATTATTGTTGTGAATATAAAGTGAAAAGAATGGACGCTCGTGGACGTGGACGCGGACGTGGACGTGGCACCGGAGAACAGGTGGTGGTGCTATTAACATGACTCCCGCAGAATTGGCTGCTCTAATTAATGAGCATGTTCAGGCGGCAGTGGCTGCTGCCCACGCGGGTCAGCCAGCAGGACCACCAGTGTGTACGTACAAGTCCTTCATGACTGTAAACCACACACCTACAGCGGTACAGAGGGTGCTGTAGGGCTAGTACGCTGGTTCGAGAAGACTGAGTCTGTTTTCTCCAAATGTAACTGTCCACCAGCGGATCAAGTAAAGTATGCCACCGGGACTTTGGAGGGTGCTGCACTGTCTTGGTGGAACGCGCAAGTCCAGATGCTTGGACAAGCGATGGCAAATGGACTCCCCTGGAATGAGTTCAAGGATATGATGATCGAGGAGTACTGTCCTCGAAATGAGGTGCAAAAGTCGGAGATGGGATTCTGGCAGCTTAAGATGAAGGGTTCAGAAATTGAGGCTTATACGACCCGTACTCATGAGCTGGCCACATTGTGTCCAGGAATGGTTAATGAGGCACATAAGAGAATCGAGCACTACATACGAGGATTGGTGCCTGAAATCCAAAGTATGGTAACAGCTTCTAACCTGACTACGATTCAGCAGGCCATTCAAATTGCCCATAGACTTACTGATCAGGCGGTAGAGCAAGGGCGGTTACCCAAACGGGGCGCTGTGGCGAGCGTGCCCGACAACAAAAGGAAGTGGGATGCTCCCAGCAACAGCAATAAAAAATCATCATCAGCATCGTCTGGCGATCAACAACAATCCCAACAGCAGCAACAGCCAGTTCAGCAGCAGCGGTGGCGGTTCGATAATAACCGCAATTTCAACCAAACTGCCCCAAATAACCAAGGACCCAGCGGTTACGGCGGCAGACACCCCAAATGCCCACGGTGTAACTACCACCATGTGGGACGGTGTGATAACTTCAAGTGTCAACGTTGTGGAAAGATTGGACACGCTGCGAAGGATTGCCGTGGTGAACTAATGAAGAGGCCACAACAATCTCAAGAACCCCCAAGGGTTGTTTTGAGTGTGGGAAAGAAGGGCATTACAATGAAACTGCCCACAACTAAGAAGGAACGGAAATGGCAACAACAACAACAACACACCAACAATCATGGGAACAACAACAATGGAAATAATAACAACAATGGTGGAAATGGCACTGGAAATGGCGGCAATAGAGATGGAGCCAAAGGGAGAGCCTTCGTCATTGGCTCAGGTGAGGCTCTAAATGATCCCACAACTGTTACTGGTAGATTCCCTGTAAATGGTTGTTTTGCTACGGTACTATTTGATACCGGAGCCGATAGGAGTTTTGTGTCCTTAAAATTCTATAGTCTTTTAAGTGATATACCCTCTGCTTTAGAATCTAAGTACACTGTGGAATTAGCCGACGGTAAACAAATCCATGTAACGCATATCCTTAAAGACTGTAGGATAGAACTTGCTCGTCATATTTTCGCTATAGATCTCATGCCTGTTACGCTGGGGAGTTTTGATGTTGTGATAGGCATGGATTGGCTCTCTAGCAAGCAAGCGGAAGTCGTATGTCACGAGAAGATTATACGAATCCCGGTTGGCGATCAAATTCTTACCGTCAAAGGTGATAGGAGTGGTGCTGTGATAGGCATCATCTCGTATATGAAAGCTCAAAAGTTGTTACGGAAGGGCCGCGTGGCTATCCTAGAACTTGTAACCGATAAGCAAAAGAGAAGAAAAGAGAATGGAGGATATTCCCGTAGTACGCGACTTTCCGGAGGTGTTCCCAGAAGATCTTCCTGGATTACCACCGCACGCCAAGTGGAATTCCAGATTGAGTTGACTCCCGACGCAGCTCCGATTGCGAGGGCACCTTATCGATTAGCAC
The DNA here is from genome assembly GCA_025506515.1 of Flaveria trinervia. Taxonomy (NCBI): domain Eukaryota; kingdom Viridiplantae; phylum Streptophyta; class Magnoliopsida; order Asterales; family Asteraceae; genus Flaveria; species Flaveria trinervia. The sequence continues at coordinate 39,360 of JACCIX010000865.1, read as the reverse complement.
CAACGAACTACAGGAGTTGTCGTCACAACTTCAGGAGCTTCTGGATAAAGGTTATTCGACCTAGTACATCACCTTGGGGAGCTCCTGTACTCTTTGTTAAGAAGAAGGATGGCACATTCTGGATGTGCATCGATTATCGAGAGAGTTAAACAAAGTAACAGTCAAGAACCGATACCCTTTACCTCGTATCGACGACTTGTTCAATCAGCTTCAAGGATCAAGCTATTACTCGAAGATTGACTTGAGATCTGGTTATCATCAATTCAGAGTTCGAGAAGAAGACATTCCCAAGACTGCATTTCGTACTCGTTATGGTCATTATGAGTTCTTGGTCAGCCTTTTGGGTTGACTAATGCACCTGCTGTGTTCATGGACCTCATGAACGCGTGTGCAAACCTTATCTGGATCAGTTTGTCATTGTGTTTATCGATGATATACTGATATACTCTAGGACTAAGGAGGAGCATGAAGAGCACTTACGAATGATTTTGGAACTGTTGAAAAATGAGCAACTGTATGCTAAATTCTCAAAGTGTGATTTTTGGATAAGAGATGTACAATTCCTAGGTCATATTGTTAATGAGAAAGGAATACACGTTGATCCTGCCAAAATTGAGGCGATAAAGAATTGGACTACACCCAAAACACCAAGTGAGATAAGACAATTTCTTGGATTAGCAGGATATTACCGCCGATTCATAGAAGGATTTTCTAAGATCGCACAACCTCTCACAGCCTTGACTCACAAAGGAACGACATACAAATGGGCTGAGAGTCAAGAATCAGCTTTCCAATTATTAAAACAAAAACTCTGTACTGCCCCGAATTAGCATTACCAGAGGGAACAGATGACTTTGTGGTGTTGCAATGCATCCATTCAAGGATTGGGTTGCGTCTTGATGCAACGAGACAAGGTGATAGCTTACGCCTCGAGACAACTAAAAGTTCATGAGAAGAACTATACTACCCATGACTTAGAATTGGGCGCAGTAGTTTTTGCCTTAAAGATCTCGAGACAATTTTGTACCGTACCAAGTGCACATCTACACCGATCACAAGAGTCTTCAACATATCTTTGAGCAAAAAGAGTTGAATATGAGGCAGCGACGTTGGGTGAACTACTAAATGATTATGATTGCGCAATTAAGTATCATCCGCGAAAGGCGAACGTAGTTGCCGATGCCTTAAGCAGGATGGAAACAGCTAAACCCCGACGGGTGCGAGCTTTACAGCTTACTATCAGTACCCAACTGCCCGAACAAGTTAAGAAGGCACAAATAGAAGCTTTAAAGTGGAAAATATTGGTTCTGAATTGTTAAGGGGAATGGATATAAGCAGCTAGTGATGAAAGATGATGGAATTCGGTATTTCATGGATAGACTTTGGGTGCCTGTTCATGGAAATCTGAGAGATTTAGTTATGAGCGAGGCACACAAATCTAAGTATTCTATACATCTGGCCGACAAGATGTATCATGACCTAAAGGCTCACTATTGGTGGCCTAACATGAAAGCGGATGTAGCTACGTACGTGAGCAAGTGTTTGACCTGCTCGAAGGTGAAAGTGGAATATCAAAAACCATCCAGACTATTACAACAACCCAAGATTCCAATGTGGAAATGGGAACAAATCTCCATGGATTTTATTACTAAACTACCCCGGACTAGTACTGGTTGTGACACGATATGGGTTATTGTGGATCGATTGACAAAGTCTGCTCATTTCCTTGCAATAAAGGAAACCGACAAGATGGAGAAGTTAACTCGTCTGTACCTCAAGGAGATCGTTTCGAGACATGGGGTATCGATCTCAATTATCCCGACCGTGACGCTCGTTTCACGTCACATTTCTGGCAATCATTGCAGAAATCCTTGGGTACACGTTTGGATATGAGTACTGCATATCATCCACAGACGGATGGTCAGAGTGAGGTACTATACAGACGTTGGAGGATATGCTACGTGCTTGTGTGATTGACTTCGGGAATAACTCGGAAATTCACCTTGCCATTGGTGGAATTCTCTTATAACAACAGTTATCACACTAGTATACAGGCAGCACCTTTCGAGGCGTTGTATGGGAGAAAATGTCGATCACCGGTTTGCTGGGCAGAAATTGGAATAGTCAGATAACAGGTCCCGAGTTAATTCATGAGACGACTGAGAAAATTATACAGATACGGAACCGTATGGCTGCAGCGCGAGACAGGCAAAAGAGTTATGCTGACAAGAGACGGAAACCTTTAGAGTTTCAGGTTGGTGACAAGGTTTTGTTGAAAGTCTCACCATGGAAAGGCGTAGTTTGGTTTGGTAAACGAGGGAAATTAAATCCGAGGTACGTTGGACCATTTGAGATAGTGGAAAGAGTAGGTCCAGTAGCCTATCGATTAGCCTTACCTGGTAAATTTCCGTTACCAAGCTCCGTTAGTTCCGTTAAGTCTTGTATACACGTGTCGTGAGCACACACTACTTTTCGTTGAACGTTGGTGACCTAATAATAATGAATAATGTTAATTTGTTGTGAATCTAAGTGATTATGTGAGTATTGGTTTATGTTTATGTGTTACACATTTATAAACCGTTAATTAAAGAATTTATCGCGTAACGCGGAAACGTGTCTATTTATTCGTATGTCTTGTGTTTTTATAAAGATAAGATATATAATGAATTTTATAAGTTTATATCTTTATGTTATGAAGTTAAAAACACTTTACAAAGAGTTTAAAGCTTAGTTTTTATAATACAAATTACAAGGGTTAAAAGGGTAAATGTGTAAATAAAAAAATTAATAAAACAAAACCTCAAACCCTAATTCAACCCCATCGGCCGCGATTCCATCTAATCCCTCTCCATCTTCGAAAATCAGCCTAGAACAAGCAATTTCGTGTGGTTTTGATTCGATTACAAGTTATACAACACTTAGGAAGCATCGATTTCAAGCAATTACAAGTTTAAAGGTTAGATTTTTTGTGTTTTGCGATGTTCTTCATTATGGCCTCCGAACCTTAGACTCGAAATTGATCCTTATTAGGTCGAATTGGATGTTGTTTGATGATGTAACATGTTAGTTAGATTGTATACATGTTAGTTAACGTCGATTATGCAAGAATTCTATGTTTTTAGTGGGTTGATCATGAACTTTGGTTATGAAGCAAACCCTAATTCGAAATTGTTGTGATTATGCATGATGGATGATTGTTTGATGAATGTTTGATATTATTAGGTTGTATGAATGTTAGAATACATTGATTTTTGCAAGAAAGTTGGGATTTTGATGCATTGTTCATAGGTTACTAAGAATAGTAACTTATTGGCATGTAGTAGTGATCTAGTGATGGATTGATGTTATGGATGAGTTCATGATGATGATTAGATGCTAGATTGTTGTTATGAATGCTAGAAATCTTTAATTGATGATGTTGATCATAGCTTTCCAAAAGTAGAAACTTTTGTTTATGAAGATTGTTAGATTGGGGTGTTTAAGTGTTGTTGATCATGTCTAGATGTTAGTATGAGCTTGAATTGGTATATTATTGATGAATTCATGTATGCTTTGGATGTTTGATAGATTTTGGGATATTCTTTCCCAAAAGGAAACTTTATTTGTGTAAGCGTTTTGAATTAGTTTGGTAAGGAGTGGATCGAGTTTAAGGATGAATTGTACGGTCTCGTGTTTGGTTTAATAACGATTTATACTCTACGTGTATTGTTTCATTGACGAATTTGAAGTGTTATTTCGGTTACCCTTAAGTTTAGATTTGATTAAAATAATTCAAGAGTGAGTTAAGAAAGGAAAATACATAGGAATGCACGTTGTTACGGGAAGAAAAAAAAATATGTGCTAGAACTATTGCTATTTAATTTTTTTGTGTATGTACATTGGTCTCCATGGATTATGTTAAGTTTCGAGACAACTTGGTTGCACAAACCTATACTCGCATAATTTGAGTAAAATACAAGTTAATTTAAATTTTTTTGATCTTATACATTGGTTTGACTTCCGTATTCATTGTTCACACATTTGGTTTCATTAATAGAGTTTGATTACCGTCGTTCTATAATAGGAATTTAATTTGGATTTTTATTGAGTGAATACAAACCGTTTCTCATTCTTTTGGAACATTATCAATGCCTCGATGCAATACATGAAACATGAGGATGAAGAGTTAGTATTTGTATTCATTATAATGGATTTTGTTCGCTAACGTGTTTGAAGATGGTGGTAGAACGTTTTGAATGAGTTTGGTAAGGAGTGGATCGAGTTGAAGGGTGAATTGTATGGTCTCGTGTATGGTTTAATAACGTTTTATACTCTACGTGTATTGTTTCATTGACGAATTTGAAGTGCTATTTCGGTTACCCTTAAGTTTAGATTTGATTAAAATAATTCAAGAGTGAGTTAAGAAAGGAAAATACATAGGAATGCACGTTGTTACGGGAAGTAAAAAAAACTGTGCTAGAACTATTGCTATTTATTTTTTTTGTGTATGTACTTTGGTCTCCATGTATTATGTTAAGTTTCGAGACAACTTGGTTGCACAAACCTATACTCCAATAATTTGAGTGTAATACAAGTTAATTTAAATTTTTTTGATCTTGTACAATGGTTTGATTCCGTATTCATTGTTCACACATTTGGTTTCATTAATAGAGTTTGATTACCGTCGTTCTATAATGGGAATTTAATTTGGATTTTTATTGAGTGAATTCAAACCGTTTCTCATTCTTTTAGAACATTTATCATTGCCTCGATGCAATACATGAAACATGAGGATGAAGAGTTAGTATTTGCATTCATTATACTGGATTTTGTACGCTAACGTGTTTGAAGATGGTGGTAGAGCGTTTTGAATTAGTTTGGTAAGGAGTGGATCGAGTTTAAGGATGAATTGTATGGTCTCGTGTTTGGTTTAATAACGATTTATACTCTACGTGTATTGTTTCATTGACGAATTTGAAGTGTTATTTCGGTTACCCTTAAGTTTAGATTTGATTAAAATAATTCAAGAGTGAGTTAAAAAAGGAAAATACATAGGAATGCATGTTGTTACGGGAAGTAAAAAAAATATGTGCTAGAACTATTGCTATTTAATTTTTTTGTGTATGTACATTGGTCTCCATGGATTATGTTAAGTTTCGAGACAACTTGGTTGCACAAACCTATACTCGCAAATTGAGTGAAATACAAGTTAATTTAAATTTTTTTGATCTTGTACATTGGTTTGATTCCGTATTCATTGTTCACACATTTGGTTTCAATAATAGAGTTTGATTACCGTCGTTCTATAATAGGAATTTAATTTGGATTTTTATTGAGTGAATACAAACCGTTTCTCATTCTTTTGGAACATTTATCAATGCCTCGATGCAATACATGAAACATGAGGATGAAGAGTTAGTATTTGTATTCATTATAATGGATTTTGTACGCTAACATGTTTGAAGATGGTGGTAGAGCGTTTTGAATGAGTTTGGTAAGTAGTGGATCGAGTTGAAGGGTGAATTGTATGGTCTCGTGTTTGGTTTAATAACGTTTTATACTCTACGTGTATTGTTTCATTGACGAATTTGAAGTGTTATTTCGGTTACCCTTAAGTTTAGATTTGATTAAAATAATTCAAGAGTGAGTTAAGAAAGGAAAATACAGAGGAATGCACGTTGTTACGGGAAGTAAAAAAAATCTATGCTAGAACTATTGCTATTTAATTTTTTTGTGTATGTACTTTGGTCTCCATGTATTATGTTAAGTTTCGAGACAACTTGGTTGCACAAACCTATACTCCCATAATTTGAGTGAAATACAAGTTAATTTAAATTTTTTTGATCTTGTACAATGGTTTGATTCTGTATTCATTGTTCGCACATTTGGTTTCATTAATAGAGTTTGATTACCGTCGTTCTATAATCGGAATTTAATTTGGATTTTTATTGAGTGAATTCAAACCGTTTCTCATTCTTTTAGAATATTTATCATTGCGTCGATGCAATACATGAAACATGAGGATGAAGAGTTAGTATTTGCATTCATTATACTGGATTTTGTACGCTAACGTGTTTGAAGATGGTCGTAGAACGTTTTGAATTAGTTTGGTAAGGAGTGGATCGAGTTTAAGGATGAATTGTATGGTCTCATGTTTGGTTTAATAACGATTTATACTCTACGTGTATTGTTTCATTGACGAATTTGAAGTGTTATTTCGGTTACCCTTAAGTTTAGATTGATTAAAATAATTCAAGAGTGAGTTAAGAAAGGAAAATACATAGGAATGCACGTTGTTACGGGAAGTAAAAAAATATGTGCTAAACTATTGCTATTTAATTTTTTTGTGTATGTACTTTGGTCTCCATGTATTATGTTAAGTTTCGAGAAAACTTGGTTGCACGAACCAATACTCGCATAATTTGAGTGAAATACAAGTTAATTTAAATTTTTTTGATCTTGTACATTGGTTTGATTCCGTATTCATTGTTCACACATTTGGTTTCAATAATAGAGTTTGATTACCGTCGTTCTATAATAGGAATTTAATTTGGATTTTTATTGAGTGAATACAAACCGTTTCTCATTCTTTTGGAACATTTATCAATGCCTCGATGCAATACATGAAACATGAGGATGAAGAGTAGTATTTTATTCATTATAATGGATTTTGTACGCTAAATGTGTTTGAAGATGGTGGTAGAGAGTTTTGAATGAGTTTGGTAAGGAGTGGATCGAGTTGAAGGGTGAATTGTATGGTCTCGTGTTTGGTTTAATAACGTTTTATACTCTACGTGTATTGTCCATTGACGAATTTGAAGTGTTATTTCGGTTACCCTTAAGTTTAGATTTGATTAAAATAATTCAAGAGTGAGTTAAGAAAGGAAAATACATAGGAATGCACGTTGTTACGGGAAGTAAAAAAAATCTGTGCTAGAACTATTGCTATTTAATTTTTTTGTGTATGTACTTTGGTCTCCATGTATTATGTCAAGTTTCGAGACAACTTGGTTGCACAAACCTATACTCCCATAATTTGAGTGAAATACAAGTTAATTTAAATTTTTTTGATCTTGTACAATGGTTTGATTCCGTATTCATTGTTCACACACTTGGTTTCATTAATAGAGTTTGATTACCGTCGTTCTATAATGGGAATTTAATTGGATTTTTATTGAGTGAATTCAAACCGTTTCTCATTCTTTTAGAACATTTATCATTGCCTCGATGCAATACATGAAACATGAGGATGAAGAGTTAGTATTGCATTCATTATACTGGATTTTGTACGCTAACGTGTTTGAAGATGGTGGTAGAGCGTTTTGAATTAGTTTGGTAAGGAGTGGATCGAGTTTAAGGATGAATTGTATGGTGTCATGTTTGGTTTAATAACGATTTATACTCTACGTGTATGGTTTCATTGACGAATTTGAAGTGTTATTTCGGTTTCCCTTAAGTTTAGCTTTGATTAAAATAATTCAAGAGTGAGTTAAGAAAGGAAAATACATAGGAATGCACGTTGTTATGGGAAGTAAAAAAATATGTGCTAGAACTATTGCTATTTAATTTTTTTGTGTATGTACATTGGTCTCCATGGATTATGTTAAGTTTCGAGACAACTTGGTTGCACAAACCTATACTCGCATAATTTGAGTGAAATACAAGTTAATTTAAAATTTTTTGATCTTGTACATTGGTTTGATTCCGTATTCATTGTTCACACATTTGGTTTCATTAATAGAGTTTGATTACCATCGTTCTATAATGGGAATTTAATTTGGATTTTTATTGAGTGAATACAAACCGTTTCTCATTCTTTTGGAACATTTATCATTGCCTCGATGCAATACATGAAACATGAGGATGAAGAGTTAGTATTTGTATTCATTATACTGGATTTTGTACGCTAACGTGTTTGAAGATGGTGGTAGAGCGTTTTGAATGAGTTTGGTAAGGAGTGGATCGAGTTGAAGGGTGAATTGTATGGTCTCGTGTTTGGTTTAATAACGATTTATACTCTACGTGTATTGTTTCATTGACGAATTTGAAGTGTTATTTCGGTTACCCTTAAGTTTAGATTTGATTAAAATAATTCAAGAGTGAGTTGAGAAAGGAAAATACATAGGAATGCACGCTGTTACGGGAAGTAAAAAAAATCAGTGCTAGAACTATTGCTATTTAATTTTTTTGTGTATGTACTTTGGTCTCCATGTATTATGTTAAGTTTTAGACAACTTGGTTGCACAAACCTATACTCGCATTATTTGAGTGAAATACAAGTTAATTTAATTTTTTTGATCTTAGACAATGGTTTGATTTCTTATTCATTGTTCACACATTTGGTTTCATTAATAGAGTTTGATTACCGTCGTTCTATAATGGGAATTTAATTTGGATTTTTATTGAGTGAATTCAAACCGTTTCTCATTCTTTTAGAACATTTATCATTGCGTCGATGCAATACATGAAACATGAGGATGAAGAGTTAGTATTTGCATTCATTATACTGGATTTTGTACGCTAAAGTGTTTGAAGATGGTGGTAGAGCGTTTTGAATGAGTTTGGTAAGGAGTGGATGGATTTTAAGGGTTAATTGTATGGTCTCTTTTTTGGTTTAATAACGGTTTAAACTCTACGTGTATTGTTTCATTGACGAATTTGATGTGTTATTTGGGTTACCCTTAAGTTTAGATTTGATTAAAATAATTCAAGAGTGAGTTAAGAAAGGAAAATACATACTAATGCATGTTGTTACACCCGGATATTTATTATTTTGAAGCCAGTGGCGAAAGAAAAAGGAAATAAAGTCCAAAAGTCGAGGGACCAAACTCGCCAACAAAGAAAAGTTGGGAAAAGGTGGTGATGTCTGATGCGCAAGTAAGGTAATGAAAGAACGAATGAACGAATGAAGAAGATAATAATGATATTATCTATGTGTACGTATGATGTGTGATCATGTAAAAGTACGAACGGTTTTATCTGAAAGTAAAGTATGTTTTATTTATAAAACTAGAACTCACTCAGCAACGCTGACTTTGATGTGTTTCCAGTTGGCAGGTAATGATTGCTGTGGATGGCACGGGGCGACTACTCAGCTCTTTTGGGATGGCGTTCTTTTGATTAATGTTTTTGCATTGTAATGCGAACAAACTTTTTTTGTAATGAATGTTGTTATTAGTTTGCAAAAGCATTTACATGGAAATGAAAGTTTGTTTTAGTTTTCCGCTGCGATTTATAAATACAAATGTAATTATTGTTTATGTGCGATGAGAACCCAACTGTAAGCGTCCCGGGAACGGGGCCTTACAAGTTGGTATTAGAGCCAAAGTTTAAGTGAAATGGGTAATTTTCAAATTAAACCTGATCTTAAACTGAGAATGGGACGGAAGGGAATGGGATGCCAAACTGAGTAGCTGCGTTCCATCAGGTATTTTCATAAAGTTAACCAGTTTTATGTGCGCATGGTATGTGTTATATGTAGGTTTAAATACTGATGTAGTCAGGACAGGTAATACTTGGGGTATGAAGAGTAAAGTAAGTGGCTAATCACAACTGGCCACTGTAATTAGGGACTTACTATACTGACATAAACTGAGTTATATCCTTGAATGACCGTGTTGGTGTTTGAATCTTTCAGTGTGCGTGTGATGGCCGGAGGTAGATCTTCGAAAGCTTCTAGGGGTGGGGGTCACGGTGCTGAACCGCGACCTAAGAGAGGGAGACCCAGAGTTGACAGGGTGGTTCATGAGGAACTAGAAATCCCCCATCCGGAGGGTGGCGACGAAAGCGCCAATCTGAGAGCCTCAGTAAAGGAGGCTGTTGTAGAAGAAGTCCATCAGGTCATGCAGACAATCTTACCGTCTGTGGTGACTTAAGTTATTAAGGCTGTACGAGAAGGGGAAAGAAAAGAAAGAAACAAATCCTCTGGGGAACGGGAACAACCAGAGCCGGAAACGGTTCTATCTGATGATGATGAGGAGGAGGAAGAGCCTGTGCATGAAACGGCACGAGGATGTAATTATGGGGCTTTTATGAGATGCAAGCCCCCTACTTTTGATGGAAACGGCACCGCTGCAGCTGCTCACCGGTGGGTGAGGGAAATAGAAGCTGTTCTCGATATCAGCGAGTGTCGAGAGGACCAAAGGTGAAGTTTGCTACCCACTCTTTTGTGGATTCAGCTCTGTGCTGGTGGGACAACATTGTCCAAGCTGAGGGTAGTAGAGCCATTGGAAAATAAAATGGCCTGAGCTGAGAAGGTTGGTGATTGAGGAATTTTGTCCTCATCGGGAAATGGAGAAGTTGGAAAGGGAGTTTTTACAGTTGGAGGCTGGAACCATGACACACCAGCAGTATACCACCAAGTTTAATGAAATGGCACGGCTTGTGCCTCATGAGGTGACGCCTCCGTCTCGGAAAATCAAGAGGTACATTCGGGGTTTACCGATGGATGTTCGCCGGCATATGATCGCCGCCCGGCCAAGCACGTTTAGGTCGGCGGTTGATTTGGCAGGGAGGCTGTATGATGAGCGGGAGGTGGTGGTGACTGAAGCAAGTAAGAAGGGTGGTGGTGATCGGAACTGGAACGGGAAACGGTTTGGTCGGGGTGATGCCCCGATGGGTAACAAAAAGGCACGGGTGGATGAACGCCGTGTGGTCACATCAAGTGCGGGGTCGAAAAGGTGTGGCAAGTGTGGAAGGGAGCACAGCGGGGAATGTAGGTTTGGGTCAAACTTGTGCTTCAAGTGTGGGAAGACAGGGCATATGGGAAGGATTGCATGTCGAGCAAATGTTTTAACTGTGGGGAAACTGGTCATATGAGCAGAGATTGTAAGAAGTCGAGGACTAAGGCTTCAGGGGTGAAGAAGACGGGAAGTGATGGTCCGAGGGCGAGCGCCAGGGCGTTCACCATGACACAGGAGGAGGCTAGGACGGACCCTGACGTTGTGTCCGGTACGTTTCTAGTGAACCAGACTTTAGCTTCTGTGTTATTTGATTCGGGTGCTAGTAAGAGTTTTATTTCTGCTGCTTTCTGTGCTAAGCTGCCTGTTAGTAGTAGACGTGTTGATGCGCCCTTTGATGTAGAAACTGCCATAGGTAAGTCTACCAGGATTTCTGAGATAATAGAGAAGTGTGATGTGGAACTTGAGGGTCACAAGTTTCCTGTTAGACCGTTTGTGATGAACTTGGGTGGTTTCGATTTGGTTCTTCGGATGGATTGGTTGGCGGATTTCGAGGCGAACATTGTGTGTCGCAAGAAGATGGTTCGGTTGACAGCGCCTGACAGAAGTTTGGTAACGGTTTATGGTGATCGGGTTACTACGATTCCGAAGGTGATCTCAATGGCGGTGGCGGGAAAGTGTATGAGGCGTGGATGTAGCTCCTACTTGGCTTATGTAAAGGATGTGGATACACCAACACCACAACTAGCTGATGTACCTGTTGTGGGTGACTTTCCAGACGTGTTCCCAGAAGACTTATCAGGAGTGCCACCTGACAGAGAAATTGAATTTCAGATTGATCTGATACCGGGTGCCCAACCTGTTGCCAAGGCCCCATATCGGTTGGCTCCAACCGAGATGAAAGAGTTGATGGAGCAGTTGCGAGAGCTGCTTGATAAGGGGTTCATTAGACCGAGTATCTCTCCTTGGGGTGCTCCGGTCCTATTTGTAAAGAAGAAGGACGGTAGTATGAGGATGTGCGTTGACTACCGCGAACTGAATAAGTTGGCAGTGAAGAACCGCTACCCCTTACCGAGGATAGATGATTTGTTCGATCAGCTTCAGGGTGCTAGTTGGTTCTCGAGGATAGATCTTCGATCAGGTTATCATCAGTTGAAGGTGAAGGAGCAAGATATCCCTAAAACAGCATTCCGTACGCGCTATGGCCATTACGAGTTTCTTGTCATGTCCTTTGGTTTGACCAACGCGCCAGCTGCTTTTATGGATCTGATGAACCGTGTGTGTCGGCCTATGTTGGATAAATCAGTGATTGTGTTTATTAATGATATCCTGATTTATTCAAAGAGCGAGATTGAGCATGCGGTCACATTCGAGAGGTTCTAGAGACGTTGAGAAGGGAGAAATTGTATGCTAAATTCTCCAAGTGCGCGTTCTCGTTGCGCGAAGTTCAGTTTTTGGGTGATGTGGTGAATCCTGATGGGATTATGGTTGACCGGCGAAGGTGGAGGCGGTTATGCAATGGAAGTCACCAAAGACGCCATCCGAGATCCGTAGTTTCTTGGGCTTGGCGGGCTACTATAGAAGATTCATCCAGGACTTCTCTAAGATTGCTTCTCCACTAACTAAGTTGACCCGAAAGGATGTGAAATTTGTATGGGGTCAAGCTCAAGAGAAGGCGTTCAAAGAGCTGAAAGCAAGACTGACTCAAGCTCCTGTTCTGTCGTTACCGATGGAAGCGAAGATTTGGTGGTTTATTCTGATGCTTCCTACTCAGGGTTGGGGTGTGTGTTAATGCAGAGAGGGAAGGTTATAGCCTATGCATCTCGACAGTTAAAGGTTCATGAGGTCAATTATCCTACTCATGACTTGGAGCTAGCAACCGTGGTCTTTGCATTGAAAATCTGGAGGCACTATCTCTACGGGACGAAGTGCACCATATTCACCGATCATAAAAGCTTGAAGTATTTCTTCGAGCAAAAGGATCTGAACATGAGGCAGAGGAGATGGTGTTTGAATCTTTCAGTGTGCGTGTGATGGCCGGAGGTAGATCTTCGAAAGCTTCTAGGGGTGGGGGTCACGGTGCTGAACCGCGACCTAAGAGAGGGAGACCCAGAGTTGAGAGGGTGGTTCATGAGGAACCAGAGATCCCCCATCCGGAGGGTGGCGACGAAAGAGCCAATCTGAGAGCCTCAGTAAAGGAGGCTGTTGTAGAAGAAGTCCATCAGGTCATGCAGACAATCTTACCGTCTGTGGTGACTGAAGTTATTAAGGCTGTACGAGAAGGGGAAAGAAAAAAAAGAAACAGATCCTCTGGGGAACGGGAACAACCAGAGCCGGAAACGGTTCTATCTGATGATGATAAGGAGGAGGAAGAGCCTGTGCATGAAACGGCACGAGGATGTAATTATGGGGCTTTTATGAGATGCAAGCCCCCTACTTTTGATGGAAACGGCACCGCTGCAGCTGCTCACCGGTGGGTGAGGGAAATGAAAGTTGTTCTCGATATCAGCGAGTGTCGAGAGGACCAAAAGGTGAAGTTTGCTACCCACTCTTTTGTGGATTCAGCTCTGTGCTGGTGGGACAACATTGTCCAAGCTGAGGGTAGTAGAGCCATTGGGAAAATGAAATGGCCTGAGCTGAGAAGGTTGGTGATTGAGGAATTTTGTCCTCATCGGGATATGGACAAGTTGGAAAGGGAGTTTTTACAGTTGGAGGCTGGAACCATGACACACCAGCAGTATACCACCAAGTTTAATGAAATGGCACGGCTTGTGCCTGATCAGGTGACGCCTCTGTCTCGGAAAATCAAGAGGTACATTCAGGGTTTACCGGTGGATGTTCGCCGGCATATGATCGCCGCCCGGCCAAGCACGTTTAGGTCGGCGGTTGATTTGGCAGGGAGGCTATATGATGAGCGGGAGGTGGTGGTGACTGAAGCAAGTAAGAAGGGTGGTGGTGATCGGAACTGGAACGGGAAACGGTTTGGTCGGGGTGATGCCCCGATGGTTATAAAAAGGCACGGGTGGATGAACGCCGGGTGGTCACATCAAGTGCGGGGTCGAAGAGGTATGGCAAGTGTGGAAGGGAGCACAGCGGGGAATGTAGGTTTGGGTCAAACTTGTGCTTCAAGTGTGGGAAGACAGGGCATATGGCGAAGGATTGCATGTCAAGAAAATGTTTAACTGTGGGGAAACTGGTCATATGAGCAGAGATTGTAAGAAGTCGAGGACTGAGGGTTCAGGGGTGAAGAAGACGGGAAGTGATGGACCGAGGGCGAGCGCCAGGGCGTTCACCATGACACAGGAGGAGGCTAGGACGGACCCTGACGTTGTGTCCGGTACGTTTCTAGTGAACCAGACTTTAGCTTCTGTGTTATTTGATTCGGGTGCTAGTAAGAGTTTTTTTTTGCTGCTTTCTGTGCTAAGCTGCCTGTTAGTAGTAGATGTGTTGATGCGCCCTTTGATGTAGAAACTGCCATAGGTAAGTCTACCAGGATTTCTGAGATGATAGAGAAGTGTGATGTGGAACTTGAGGGTCACAAGTTTCCTGTTAGACCGTTTGTGATGACCTTGGGTGGTTTCGATTTGGTTCTTGGATGGATTGGTTGGCGGATTTCGAGGCGAACATTGTGTGTCGCAAGAAGATGGTTCGGTTGACAGCGCCTGACGGAAGTTTGGTAACGGTTTATGGTGATCGGGTTACTACGATTCCGAAGGTGATCTCAATGGCGGTGGCGGGAAAGTGTATGAGGCGTGGATGTAGCGCCTACTTGGCTTATGTAAAGGATGTGGATACACCAACACCACAACTAGCTGATGTACCAGTTGTGTGTGACTTTCCAGACGTGTTCCCAGAAGACTTATCAGGAGTGCCACCTGACAGAGAAATTGAATTTCAGATTGATCTGATACTGGTGCCCCACCTGTTGCCAAGGCACCATATCGGTTGGCTCCAACCGAGATGAAAGAGTTGATGGAGCAGCTGCGAGAGCTGCTTGATAAGGGGTTCATTAGACCTAGTATCTCTCCTTGGGGTGCTCCGGTCCTATTTGTAAAGAAGAAGGATGGTAGTATGAGGATGTGCATTGACTACCGCGAACTGAACAAGTTGACAATGAAGAACCGCTACCCCTTACCGAGGATAGATGATTTGTTCGACCAGCTTCAGGGTGCTAGTTGGTTCTCGAGGATAGATCTTCGATCTGGTTATCATCAGTTGAAGGTGAAGGAGCAAGATATCCCTAAAACAGCTTTCCGTACGCGCTATGGCCATTACGAGTTTCTTGTCATGTCCTTTGGTTTGACCAACGCGCCAGCTGCTTTTATGGATCTGATGAACCGTGTGTGTCGGCCTATGTTGGATAAATCAGTGCTTGTGTTTATTGATGATATCCTCATTTATTCAAAGAGCGAGATTGAGCATGCCGGTCACATTCGAGAGGTTCTAGAGACGTTGAGAAGGAGAAATTGTATGCTAAATTCTCCAAGTGCGCGTTCTGGTTGCGCTATTTCAGTTTTTGGGTCATGTGGTGAATCCTGATGGGATTATGGTTGACCCGGCGAAGGTGGAGGCGGTTATGCAATGGAAGTCACCAAAGGCGCCATCCGAGATCTGTAGTTTCTTGGGCTCGGCGGGCTACTATAGAAGATTCATCCAAGACTTCTCTAAGATTTCTTCTCCTTCTACTAACTTTGGCCCGAAAGGATGTGAAATTTGTATGGGGTCAAGCTCAAGAGAAGGCGTTCGAAGAGCTGAAAGCAATACTGACTCAAGCTCCTGTTCTGTCATTACCCGATGGAAGCGAAGATTTGGGTTTATTCTGATGCTTCCTACTCAGGGTTGGGGTGTGTGTTAATGCAGAGAGGGAAGGTTATAGCCTATGCATCTCGACAGTTAAAGGTTCATGAGGTCAATTATCCTACTCATGACTTGGAGCTAGCAGCCGTGGTCTTTGCACTAAAGATTTGGAGGCACTATCTCTACGGGACGAAGTGCACCATATTCACCGATCATAAAAGCTTGAAGTATTTCTTCGAGCAAAAGGACCTGAACATGAGGCAGAGGAGATGGTTGGAACTTATAAAGGATTATGATTGCGAGATCCATTACCATCTAGGCAAAGCTAATGTGGTGGCGGATGCCCTTAGTCGAAAGGAAAGCCCGAACCGATTCGGGTGAAAGCTTATCAACTAATCATGACCTCTGATGTGATGAAGCAAATCAAGGAGTTTCAAGATGAGGCATTGAAAGAAGATCATCTTAACTCGGAAAGAATGAGAGGTCTGGTGGGGAATTGGGTGAAACCACACTCGGTGTTGGAAGTCGATTCGGTCGTGTGTGGATTCCTCGTTTTGGGGATCTACGGGTGAAGAAATGGATGAAGCCCACAAGACTCGATACTCCATTCATCCTGGTGCCACGAAATGTACCATGACATGAAGAAAGATTATTGGTGGCCGGGTTATGAAGCGCGACGTGGTGGAGTATGTGAGTAAGTGCCTTACTTGCTTACAGGTGAAGGCAGAGCATCAAAAGCCGTATGGGAAGATACAACCTTTGGATATACCAGAATGGAAATGGGAGCACATCACCATGGACTTCATTACGAAGCTGCCGCGTACCCTGAAAGGGTATGATGCCATATGGGTGATAGTTGATCGTCTGACGAAGAGCGCTCATTTTCTACCGATCCGCGAGACGTATTCATCTGAGAGATTGGCTGATCTGTTCATCAAGGAAATTGTAGCTCGTCATGGCGTGCCGATGTCTATTGTGTCTGATCGTGACACTCGGTTTACATCTAAATTTTGGAATAAATTCCACGACGCTATGGGGACGAGGTTACATATTAGCACGGCTTATCATCCCCAGACTGATGGTCAGTCAGAAAGGACCATTCAGAAACTGGAAGACATGCTCCGGGCATGTGTGATCGATTTTGGTGGAAGTTGGGATGACCACCTGCCGTTAGCTGAATTCTCATACAACAACAGCTATCATGCCAGTATTGGTATGCCACCATATGAGCTGCTATACGATAGGAGATGCAGAACACCCGTTTGTTGGGGTGATATTGGTCAGAAGGAATTGGGGAGCGTCGAGGTAATCGAGGCTACGACAAAGAAGCTTGAAAAGATTAAATCCTTCATGAAGGCAGCCAAGGATAGACAGAAGTCGTATGCCGATAAGCGACGTAGGCCATTGATTTCCAGGTGTGTGACCGGGTTATGTTGAAGGTCTCACCTTGGAAGGGTATTATCAGATTCAGAAAGCGGGGCAAGTTGAGCCCAAGATATATAGGCCCTTCCGAATCATTGCTCGAGTAGGGGAGGTGGCCTATAGATTGGAGTTGCCAGATGAGTTAAGTGGGATTCACCCGACATTCCATGTATCTCATCTGAGAAAGTGTATAGCTGATGAAGACATGATTGTTCCACTGGAGGACATTGAAATAGATGAAAGGCTCAATTATGTGGAGCAACCGGTGGCAATCATCGATCGTAAGGAAAAGAGGCTAAGGAATAAAGTGGTTCCTCTTGTGCGTGTACAGTGGAAGCACAGGAAGGGATCCCAGTCAACGTGGGAGACTGAGGAAGAAGTGAGACAGCATTATCCACGTTTGTTCGACGAATAACAGGTTTCAGGGACGAAACCTATTTAAGGGGGGTGGACTTGTAACACCCGGATATTTATTATTTTGAAGCCGGTGGTGAAAGAAAAAGGAAATAAAGTCCAAAAGTTGAGGGACCAAACTCGCCAACAAAGAAAAGTTGGGAAAATGTGGTGACATATGTAGGGAGAGGGCAGCCCACTCTCCCCACACTCACATTTCAGCTTACAAAGAGAAGAATAGAGAGAAAGAGGAGAAAAGAGGAAAAGTGTTGGTTCGGGTCGGTTCGGGTCGCCAAAATCGTCGTGAAGCAAGCCGAATCGAAGCTCTTGTCATTGTGCTCATTTAGGTGAGTTCTAGGACCCCTCTTTTACTTGTTTTCAATCGATTTGGGGCTGGAAAACATCTGAAATCGAGTTTTTCGTATGTGTGAAAGTTGACCCGTTTGTGTATGTGTATGTATATGTATGACGCGATTTTGACTTGATTTCTTGCTTGGTTGTGCTTGAATGATGTTATGGTATGCATCCCTAAGGTTTAGGATGGTTGATTTAGGCTTAAAATGGGTTTAGATGAGTTTGGGGGCCGAAAACCCTCGGCTGCAGTCGGGTTGAACTGCATTCTGCATCAGTTAGGGCTAGGCGACCGACTGGAGGCCGAATGGAGGCCATACGGCCGATTAGGGTGCGATTGGGGTCCATTCGCACGATTGGGGTTCATTCACATGACTGGAGGGCCAGTCGCATGGGGGTCATGCGACTGAGGGTCCATTCGCACGACTGGATGTTCATTCGCATAGGTGTTCATCCGTATTAGTTCAATCGCATGATGTTCAGTCGCATGGAGGCAATGCGACTGAAGGGTGTCCATACGCCCGAGTAGGGCTGTTGAACCCGAGGAAGGTGTAGATTGACTACTGACTTTTGGGGGAAGGTGCAGATGTATGTGTTGATGTAAAGGTTCCCATAAGAGTTTTTAAGATGACGATCGAGGTCTTAGAAGCATGTTGGGCATGATGAGGGTGATGATGTTGTACGTTATGTATGTATGATGTTGCCATGTAGGATGTGATGTTGATGCATGTTTATGTTCCTTAATGTGATGTATAATATCTTTCCTGTGGCTTTACTTGTTATGATGAATGAACGAAGTATTATGTAACGTAAAGTGAAAGATAAAGAAAGAGGAACATGATGAATGAATGCATGTATTAATGAACGAATGAAACGTCTTGCACACATCAGATACGAGGTCCTTCTTGGTGATCGACCCTAAATGTAGAACCTCTACCGCTCACCCCTAGTACTGTGGCATACGTTTAGCTGTCATTCGTTGACTTCGGCCCAGTAGCTAAGACTGATGGTTACTCCTAGTACCGTGGCATACGTTTAGCTATCATTTGTTGACTTTGGCCCGGTAGCTACAACTAACCGGGGTGTAGCACATGGTATTGGTTTGGATGATGTCCGATGCGCAAGTAAGGTAATGAAAGAACGAATGAACGAATGAAGAAGATAATAATGATATTATCTATGTGTACGTATGATGTGTGATCATGTAAAAGTACGAACGGTTTTATCTGAAAGTAAAGTATGTTTTATTTATAAAACTAGAACTCACTCAGCAACACTGACTTTGATGTGTTTCCAGTTGGCAGGTAATGATTGCTGAGGATGGCACGGGCGACTACTCAGCTCTTTTGGGATGGCATTCTTTTGATTAATGTTTTTGCATTGTAATGCGAACAAACTATTTTTGGTAATGAATGTTGTATTAGTTTGCAAAAGCATTTACATGGAAATGAAAGTTTGTTTTAGTTTTCCGCTGCGATTTATTAAATACAAATGTAATTATATTTTTTATGTGCGATGAGAACCCAGCTGTAAGCGTCCCGGGAACGGGGCCTTACAATTCACATCAAATTAACATTATTCATTATTATTAGGTCACCAACGTTAAACGACAACTAGTGTGTGCTCACGACACGTGTATACAAGACTTAACGGAACTAACGGAGTTTTGGTAACGGAAATTTACCGGATGTCACATTATCCCCATATTGAAAGAATTTTCGTCCCGAAAATTGCGTTACATTGTGAGAGTGTTCCATCACTGGTCTACTGCATTGGCACACAGAAATCGAAATCGGGTGAGTTTTGGATGAGTTGTCACATCATCCCCATGTTGAAAGAAATTTCGTCCCAAAATTTAAATCAATACCTTCGTCTGCTGGCATCGTCCTTCGAATAGTTGAGGGTACTTAAGCTTCATTTGATCTTCCCGTTCCCATGTGAATTCCGGTCCACGTCGCGAATTCCAACGGATTTTAACAATAGGTATCTTTCTTTGCTTAAGTGTTTTCACCTCACGATCCATCACCTCAACTGGTTCTTCAACCAAATGCAATTCTTCATCCACCTGAATTTCTTCTAGTGGTACGACCGTCGTTTCATCAGTTATGCACTTCTTCAAGTTTGACACGTGAAATACATCTTGAATTCCACTTAGCGAATCAGGTAGGGCTAATCGATAGGCTACTGGACCTACTCTTTCTACTATCTCAAATGGTCCAACGTACCTCGGATTTAGTTCCCTCGTTTACCAAACCGAACTACGCCTTTCCATGGTGAGACTTTCAACAAAACCTTGTCACCAACCTGAAACTCTAAAGGTTTCCGTCTCTTGTCAGCATAACTCTTTTGCCTGTCTCGCGCTGCAGCCATACGGTTCCGTATCTGTATAATTTTCTCAGTCGTCTCATGAATTAACTCGGGAACTGTTATCTGACTATCACCAATTTCTGCCCAGCAAACCGGTGATCGACATTTTCTCCCATACAACGCCTAGAAAGGTGCTACTTGTATACTAGTGTGATAACTGTTGTTATAAGAAAACTCCACCAATGGCAGGTGAATTTCCCAGTTATTCCCGAAGTCAATCACACAGGCACGTAGCATATCCTCCAACGTCTGTATAGTATGCTCACTCTGACCATCCGTCTGTGGATGATATGCAGTACTCATATCCAAACGTGTACCCAAGGATTTCTGCAATGATTGCGAGAAATGTGACGTGAAGCGAGTGTCACGGTCAGAGATAATTGAGATCGGTACCCCGTGTCTCGAAACGATCTCCTTGAGGTACAGGCGAGTTAACTTCTCCATCTTGTCGGTTTCCTTTATGGCAAGGAAATTAGCAGACTTTGTCAATCGATCCACAATAACCCATATCGTGTCACAACCCATAGTCCGGGGTAGCTTAGTAATAAAATCCATGGAGATTTGTTCCCATTTCCACATTGGAATTTCGGGTTGTTGTAACAGTCCGGATGGTTTTTGATATTCCACTTTTACATACGTAGCTACATCTGCTTTCATGTTAGGCCACCAATAGTGAGCCTTTAGGTCATGATACATCTTGTCGGATCCAGGATGTATAGAATACTTAGATTTGTGTGCCTCGCTCATAACTAAATCTCTCAGATTTCCATGAACAGGCACCCAAAGTCTATCCATGAAATACCGAATTCCATCCTCTTTCACAACTAGCTGCTTATCCATTCCCCTTAACAATTCAGATACAATATTTTCCACCTTTAAAGCTTCTATTTGTGCCTTCTTAACTTGTTCGGGCAGTTGGGTACTGATAGTAAGCTGTAAAGCTCGCACCCGTCGGGTTTAGCTGTTTCCATCCTGCTTAAGGCATCGGCAACTACGTTCGCCTTTCCCGGATGATACTTAATTGCGCAATCATAATCATTTAGTAGTTCCACCCAACGTCGCTGCCTCATATTCAACTTTTTGCTCAAAGATATGTTGAAGACTCTTGTGATCGGTGTAGATTGTGCACTGGTACCGTACAAATAATGTCTCGAGATCTTTAAGGCAAAAACTGCTGCGCCCAATTCTAAGTCATGGGTAGTATAGTTCTTCTCATGAACTTTTAGTTGTCTCGAGGCATAAGCTATCACCTTGTCTCGTTGCATCAAGACGCAACCCAATCCTTGAATGGATGCATCGCAATACACCACAAAGTCATCTGTTCCCTCTGGTAATGCTAATATCGGGGCAGTACAGAGTTTTGTTTTAATAATTGGAAAGCTGATTCTTGACTCTCAGCCCATTTGTATGTCGTTCTTTGTGAGTCAAGGCTGTGAGAGGTTGTGCGATCTTAGAAAATCCTTCTATGAATCGGCGGTAATATCCTGCTAATCCAAGAAATTGTCTTATCTCACTTGGCGTTTTGGGTGTAGTCCAATTCTTTATCGCCTCAATTTTGGCAGGATCAACGTGTATTCCTTTCTCATTACAATATGACACCTAGGAATGTACCTCTCTTATCCAAAAATCACACTTTGAGAATTTAGCATACAGTTGCTCATTTTTCAACAGTTCCAAAATCATTCGTAAGTGCTCTTCATGCTCCTCTTTAGTCCTAGAGTATATCAATATATCATCGATGAACACAATGACAAACTGATCCAGATAAGGTTTGCACACGCGGTTCATGAGGTCCATGAACACAGCAGGTGCATTAGTCAACCCAAAGGCTGACCAAGAACTCATAATGACCATAACGAGTACGAAATGCAGTCTTGGGAATGTCTTCTTCTCGAACTCTGAGTTGATGATAACCAGATCTCAAGTCAATCTTCGAGTAATAGCTTGATCCTTGAAGCTGATCGAACAAGTCGTCGATACGAGGTAAAGGGTATCGGTTCTTGACTGTTACTTTGTTTAACTCTCGATAATCGATGCACATCCGGAATGTGCCATCCTTCTTCTTAACAAAGAGTACAGGAGCTCCCCAAGGTGATGTACTAGGTCGGATAAAGCCTTTATCCAGAAGCTCCTGAAGTTGTGACGATAACTCCTGTAGTTCGTTTGGTGCTAATCGATAAGGTGCCCTAGCAATCGGAGCTGCGCCGGGAGTCAACTCAATCTGGAATTCCACTTGGCGGTGCGGTGGTAATCCAGGAAGATCTTCTGGGAACACCTCCGGAAAGTCGCGTACTACGGGAATATCCTCCATTCTCTTTTCTTCCTTTTGCTTATCGGTTACAAGTGCTAGGATAGCCACGCGGCCCTTTCATAACAACTTTTGAGCTTTCATATACGAGATGATGCCTATCACAGCACCACTCCTATCACCTTTGACGGTAAGAACTTGATCACCAACCGGGATCCGTATAATCTTCTCGTGACATATGACTTCCGCTTGCTTGCTAGAGAGCCAATCCATGCCTATCACAACATCAAAACTCCCCAGCGTAACAGGCATGAGATCTATAGCGAAAGTATGACCAGCAAGTTCTATCTTACAGTCTTTAAGGATATGCGTTACATGGATTTGTTTACCGTCGGCTAATTCCACAGTGTATTTAGATTCCAAAGCAGAGGGTATATCACTTAAAAGACTACAGAATTTTAAGGACACAAAACTCCTATCGGCTCCAGTATCAAATAGTACCATAGCAAAACAACCATTAACAGGGAATCTACCAGTAACAGTTGTGGGATCATTTAGAGCCTCACCTGAGCCAATGACGAAGGCTCTCCCTTTGGCTCCATCTTTATTGCCGCCATTTCCAGTGCTATTCCCACCATTGTTGTTATTATTACCATTGTTGTTGTTGTTCCCATGGTTGTTGGTGTTGTTGTTGTTGTTGCCATTTCCGTTCCTCCTTAGTTGTGGGCAGTTTCGCTTGTAATGCCCTTCTTTCCCACACTCAAAACAACCCTTGGGGGTTTCTTGAGATTGTTGTGGCCTCCTCATTAGTTCACCACGGCAATCCTTTGCAGCGTGTCCAATCTTTCCACAACGTTGACACTTGAAGCTATCACACCGTCCCACATGGTGGTAGTTACACCGTGGGCATTTGGGATGCCTGCCGCCGTAACCGCTGGGTCCTTGGTTATTTGGGGCAGTTTGGTTGAAATTGCGGTTATTATCAAACCGCCGCCGCTGCTGCTGAACTGGTTGTTGCTGCTGTTGGGATTGTTGTTGACCGCCAGACGATGATGATGATATTTGTTATTGCTGTTGCTGGGAGCATCCCACTTCCTTTTGTTGTCGGGCACGCTCACCACAGCGCCCCGCTTGGGTAACCGCCCTTGCTCTACCGCCTGATCAGTAAGTTTATGGGCAATTGGATGGCCTGCTGAATCGTAGTCGGGTTAGAAGCTATTACCATACTTGGATTTCAGGCACCAATCCTCGTATGTAGTGCTCGATTCTCTTATGTGTCTCATTAACCATTCCTGGACATAATGTAGCCACTCATGAGTACGGGTCGTGTAAGCCTCAATTTCTGAACCCTTCATCTTGAGCTGCCAGAATTCCATCTCCAACTTTTGCACCTCGTTCGAGGATAGTACTCCTCGATCATCATATCCTTGAACTCATTCCAGGGGAGTCCATTTTCCATCGCTTGTCCAAGCATCTGGACTTGCGCGTTCCACCAGACAGAGCCGCACCCTCCATAGTCCCGGTGGCATACTTTACTTGATCCGCCGGTGGACAGTTACATTTGGAGAAAACGGACTCAGTCTTCTCAAACAGCGTACAAGCCCTACAGCACCCTCTGTACCGCTGTAGGTGTGTGGTTTACAGTCCATGAAAGACTTGTATGTACACACTGGTGGTCCTGTTTTAACACAACACACATTAATCAAACATCCCTACAGTTATAAAGGATATTAGATTTGTTTTTCTGTCATTGTTTACCTGCTGGCTGACCCGCGTGGGCAGCAGCCACTGCCGCCTGAACATGCTCATTAATTAGAGCAGCCAATTCTGCGGGAGTCATGTTTATAGCACCACCACCCTGTTCTCCGGTGCCACGTCCACGTCCGCGTCCCGACCACGTCCACGTCCACGAGCGTCCATTCTTTTCACTTTATATTCACAATACAATAATGAGTAACATCATACACATTAACTCATTGAAACGTAGTAAACAGTAAATGAAAGAAATAACGTATATCACAACCACAACATCCATAACAAAAATAATAACCAAAGTAAATAAATTGCAATAAGTCACAATGTATTTAGCAATGTCAAAATTGAAGTTTTGTCGTTCGTGTGGGGACACAACCCTTCCCACATAGGTTTCAAAAGAAAACACTACGTAGTCTAAGTCATATAAAGAAGTCAATCGACAATGTCTGACCACATATCATCCTCCATCTCCTCCGGTTCCTCTTCCTCGGGTCCCTCCTTGGGATCCTCCTCATCCTCAGAGTCTGCTGCAGGAGCAGGAGCTATAGCAATCTGAAGTGCTGCTAGTTGAGCTTAAAATGGCAATCCTATTATCGGCTATGGCGTCCCGCTGTTCACGAGCAGTCACGCGTCCTTCGAGTGCCATAACACCATCTTGCATATGGTGACAACCGTTCAGCGTCTTCCCGTGTTCTTCCTTGTGGTTCGTCCAATTGATGTCTCAGGTTGTACACCTCTTGTTGTAGTGTACAGACATCACTCGTGAGTCGTCTTACATGATGCTGTTCAGTATCCAGTGCAGCCATTAGTGCGGCAATCAGTTGCTCGTTGGACTGCGCCGTTCGTGGGAGTGAAAGCATGGGTTGATTGGCATTGTTCCTAGTCCTTGGCTTTAGGACAGGTACGCGTTCCCTAAACATGATGTGGTCAACAAACCTAGGATAAGAACGCCAGTCTCGCGGAGGGTCACGCTTCATCAATGCGAATGGTTGATCCCAGTCAATCTCCTCTCGGGGATAAGCCAGTGGGCCAATCGAATCCATCATGAGGTACATATGCGGGAGGGGGGGATTCAGATCGTGTAGGTGATTCGGGTCGTTTACCCGGAGCTCTTGAAGACGATGCCATGCTGCACAGAGTGTGACGTGTATGCCAATGAGTATACAGTAAATGGGAGTAAGGCACAGGTAACTAAATAACTGTGTGCGGTTATAGTCTAGTGTGTATGCAACCTAGTTCCCTATACCAATGGCTCTGATACCAATCTGTCACACCCTCAAATCCACTTGCGGAGTTTTACCGCGAGGCGTGTGATCAAACCAGGATCACAGTCAATAGTTACTCAGAACGACTAAATGCCATAATTTAAACAAAATCAACCAAAATACAAACTTTAAACAATGCGGAAGCGTTTTGAAAACAACCCAAGTCAATAAAGTATAACTATGGCAAAACAAGTGCCAATCCAAAAGAGTAAACTATAATTGTTAAAATGTCAAATTGTCTTGAAGCATCGTGTCTTAAAATGCAATGAACCGTGCAGTGATCCTATGCCAAGCAAGCTAAGGACCTGAGAAAAGCATACTAAAATGTCAACACATAGGTTGGTGAGTTCAAGAGTTTGAGTTCAATAAACATGTAAACAGTTGTGATATATATAAGCAGTGTATGGTAATAGATAGCTAGTCTATTATCAGTAAATATAATACATAGTGATTTTGCAATTGAAGATGACTGTGATAGTTGTTGCCTCCTGTCACGACTTACCATGTCGTGACAATGTTCAATAGGACAAATTGCACCCGGTTGACCTCGAGTCACACAGGTGGGGCTCGTCAGACCAGTAGTACTACCCAATTTCCCCGCTATTAAATATTAACAATCAAAAGTGTGAGGACTTTTCCCATGGTAAACAACACTATATTAATATTATACACAACTTAAATAATAAAAGCGTTCGTATAAAATACCAGTATGCTATCTCCCCCAAAAGAGATTAAATAAAGAGTGGGGCATGAACTCACCTGATGTATGCAAAGAGTACTTAGGGTTTATTTGAGAAACGAGAGGATAGCCAACCTTCACAGGTTACCTAGATCATGTGAGTACATAAGTACGTGTAAATAAAAGACATGTGAAACCCTAATCATACCAAAACCAAAGACTCAAGCTTCCAGAAAAATAGACACGTTTGACCTAGTTGACCCGTTTGACCCATTGGTGACATTATGAGTTATAATTCAAATAAAGCCAATGAGCACATACAACATACATGATTAACATTCAAATAGTATCATACGTATGCTATATCAACCAGGTGTATCCCTTAGATCATCATACAATCAAGTACTATACAAGTCATGCGAATCTAGAACATTAACATATCCATTAGTTATAATACAACTAACATGTCACACAAAGTTCAACCATTCATCACATGCCATGTGAAGCCACTCACGAATCACATCCTAAACCCTGCCAATCCTACTAAGTAGGGGCCTCAGATCCGCACGCGTGTATAAGATCATAACATATTCTTTAAGCATATGCATTGCATTCACAACATCACAACAATCAATTACCAGACCCAAGCATGATGTCCTACTACTACACAACATCCAAACCATACATGATCACCAAAGTCCAAATATCACCCATGATTATCCAAGCATGCCATACAACTAATTTAACACGTTCTATCACACTAGAATTTATCCTTGAACATACTAGCAGGCTCCTATCATCCCAAACATGATCATAACATCATACTTCAACGTTTACACAAATAAAGTTTCCCTTTGGGAAAGAACATCCCAAAATCTATCAAACATCAAAGCATACATGAATTCATCAATAATATACCAATTCAAGCTCATACTAACATCTAAGCATGATCAACCACATCCAAACATCATAATTCACCAATTCATATCCAAAAGTTACTATTTTAGTAATGTATGAACTATAACATGTTTTCTTGATTTTCCAATGATCACAACAACAATCTAACATCTAATTATCACCATGAACACATCCATAACATCATAACATCCATAGTTCAACATTTCATGCAAATAAAGTTACTATTATTATAACCTATGAACATCAACCCTAAATCATCAATTCTTGCAAGATTCATGATTCCTAACATTCGTACAACTTATTAATCACCACACATTCATTAAACAACCATCATTCACCCATAATCATGCCCAAAATCGAATTAGGGTTTGACTAGAATCAAACCCATGATTAACCCACTAACAACATGTAATTCATCCATGATCGACGTTAACTAACTGCATTCAACCTAACTAACACATAAACATCATCAAACAAAATTCAATTCGACCTAATGAGGATCAATTTCGAATCTAAGGTTCGGCCCTAATGAAACATTCACAAAACCTCGAAAAACCTAACCTTTAAACGTGTATTGCTTGAAATTGATGTTTTCAACGTGTTCTAAACCTTGAAATCGAACCAATGTCGTGTTTCTTTGCTTGATCTTGATCGAATTCGAAGATGGAGAGGGGAAAGAAGTTTGATCGCGGCCGAAGGTGGCTTTGGAGGCTAGGGTTTGTTTCATTAATTTTTTTATTTACATATTTACCCTTTTTAACCCTTGTAATTTGTATTTTATAAAAAACTAAGCTTCAAACTCTTTGTAAAGTGTTTTTAACTTCATAATATAAAGATATAAACTTATAAAATTCATTATATATCTTATCTTTAAAAAAACACAAAACATACGAATAAATAGGCACGTTTCCGCGTTACGCAATAAATTCTTTAATTAACCTTTTAAAAATGTGTAAACACATAAACATAACCCAATATTCACGAAATCACTTAGATTCACATCAATTAACATTATCATTATTATTAGGTCACCAACGTTAAACGACAACTAGTGTGTGCTCACGACACGTGTATACAAGACTTAACGGAAGTAACGGAGTTTGGTAACGGAAATTTACCCGATGTCACAGCTAACGTGTTTGAAGATGGTGGTAGAGCGTATTGAATGAGTTTGGTAAGGAGTGGATCGAGTTGAAGAGTGAATTGTATGGTCTCGTGTTTGGTTTAATAACGATTTATACTCTACGTGTATTGTTTCATTGACGAATTTGAAGTGTTATTTCGGTTACCCTTAAGTTTAGATTTGATTAAAATAATTCAAGAGTGAGTTAAGAAAGGAAAATACATAGGAATGCACGTTGTTACGGGAAGTAAAAAAAATCTATGCTAGAACTATTGCTATTTAATTTTTTTGTGTATGTACTTTGGTCTCCATGTATTATGTTAAGTTTCGAGACAACTTGGTTGCACAAACCGATACTCGCATAATTTGAGTGAAATACAAGTTAATTTAAATTTTTTTGATCTTGGACAATGGTTTGATTTCTTATTCATTGTTCACACATTTGGTTTCATTAATAGAGTTTGATTACAGTCATTCTATAATGGTAATTTAATTTGGATTGTTATTGAGTGAATTCAAACCGTTTCTCATTCTTTTGGAACATTTATCATTGCCTCGATACTATACATGAAACATGTGGATCAAGAGTTAGTATTTGTATTCATTATACTGGATTTTGTACGCTAAAGTGTTTGAAGATGGAGGTAGACCGTTTTGAATGAGTTTGGTATTGAGTGGATGGATTTTAAGGGTTTTGTACGGTCTCGTGTTTGGTTTAATAACGTTTAAACTCTACGTGTATTGTTTCATTGACAAATTTGAAGTGTTATTTCGGTTACCCTTGAGTTTAGATTTGATTAAAAATTCAAGAGTGAGTTAAGAAAGGAAAATACATAGGAATGCATGTTGTTACGGGAAGTAAAAATAATTTGTGCAAGAACTATTGCTATTTAATTTTTTTGTGTATGTACTTTGGTCTCCATGTATTATGTTAAGTTTCGAGAAAACTTGGTTGCACAAACCTATACTCGCATAATTTGAGTGAAATACAAGTCAATTTAAATTTTTTTGATCTTATACAATGGTTTGATTCCGTATTCATTATTCACACATTTGGTTTCATTAATAGAGTTTGATTACAGTCATTTTATAATGTTAATTTAATTTGGATTTTTATTGAGTGAATTCAAACCGTTTCTCATTCTTTTGGAACATTTATCATTGCCTTGATGCTATACATGAAACATGAGGATCAAGAGTTTGTATTTGGATTCATTATACTGGATTTTGTACGCTAAAGTGTTTGAAGATGGTGGTAGACCGTTTTGAATGAGTTTGGTAATGAGTGGATGGATTTTAAGGTTAATTGTATGGTCTGGTGTTTGGTTTAATAACGTTTAAACTCTACGTGTATTGTTTCATTGACGAATTTGAAGTGTTATTTCGGTTACCCTGAGTTTAGATTTGATTAAAACAATTCAAGAGTGAGTTAAGAAAGGAAAATACATAGGAATGCATGTTGTTACGGGAAGTAAAAAATAATCTGTGCTAGAACTATTGCTATTTACTTTTTTTGTGTATGTACTTTGGTCTCCATGTATTATGTTAAGTTTCGAGAAAACTTGGTTGCACAAACCTATACTTGCATAATTGAGTGAAATACAAGTTAATTTAAATTTTTTTGATCTTGTACAATGGTTTGATTTCGTATTCATTGATCACACATTTTATTTCATTAATAGAGTTTGATTACTGTTGTTCTATAATGGGAATTTAATTTGGATTTTTATTGAGTGAATACAAACCGTTTCTCATTCTTTTGGAACATTTATCATTGCCTCGATGCAATACATGAAACATGAGGATGAAGAGTTAGTATTTGTATTCATTATACTGGATTTTGTACGCTAACGTGTTTGAAGATGGGGGTAGAGCGTTTTGAATGAGTTTGGTAAGGAGTGGATCGAGTTGAAGGGTGAATTGTATGGTCTCGTGTTTGGTTTAATAACGGTTTAAACTCTACGTGTATTGTTTCATTGATGAATTTGAAGTGTTATTTTGGTTACCCTTAAGTTTGGATTTGATTAAAATAATTCAAAAGTGAGTTAAGAAAGGAAAATACATAGGAATGCACGGTGTTACGGGAAGTACAAAAAATCTATGCTAGAACTATTACTATTTAATTTTTTTGTGTATGTACTTTGGTCTCCATGTATTATGTTAAGTTTCGAGAAAACTTGGTTGCACAAACCAATACTCGCATAATTTGAGTGAAATACAAGTTAATTTAAATTTTTTTGATCTTGTACAATGGTTTGATTCCGTATTCATTGTTCGCACATTTGGTTTCATTAATAGAGTTTGATTACCGTCGTTCTATAATGGTAATTTAATTTGGATTTTTATTGAGTGAATACAAACCGTTTCTCATTCTTTTGGAACATTTATCATTGCCTCGGTGCAATACATGAAACATGAGGATGAAGAGTTAGTATTTGTATTCATTATACTGGATTTTGTACGCTAACGTGTTTGAAGACGGTGGTAGAGCATTTTGAATGAGTTTGGTAAGGAGTGGATCGAGTTGAAGGGTGAATTGTATGGTCTCTTGTTTGTTTAATAATGATTTATACTCTACGTGTATTGTTTCATTGACGAATTTGAAGTGTTATTTCGGTTACCCTTAAGTTTAGATTTGATTAAAATAATTCACGAGTGAGTTAAGAAAGGAAAATACATAAGAATGCATGTTGTTACGGGAAGTAAAAAAACTTGTGCTAGAACTATTGCTATTTAATTTTTTTGTGTATGTACTTTGGTCTCCATGTATTATGTTAAGTTTCAAGACAACTTCGTTGCAAAAACCTATACTCGCATAATTTGAGTGAAATACAAGTTAATTTAAATTTTTTGATCTTGGACAATGGTTTGATTTCTTATTCATTGTTCACACATTTGGTTTCATTAATAGAGTTTGATTACAGTCATTCTATAATGGTAATTTAATTTTGATTTTTATTGAGTGAATTCAAACTGTTTCTCATTCTTTTGGAACATTTATCATTGCCTCGATGCTATACATGAAACATGAATCAAGAGTTAGTATTTGGATTCATTATACTGGATTTTGTACGCTAAAGTGTTTGAAGATGGTGGTAGACCGTTTTGAATGATTTGGTAATGAGTGGATGGATTTTAAGGGTTAATTGTATGGTCTCGTGTTTGTTTAATAACGTTTAAACTCTACGTGTATTGTTTCATTGACGAATTTGAAGTGTTATTTCGGTTACCCATGAGTTTAGTTTTGTAAGGCCCCGTTCCCGGACGCTTACAGCTGGTTCTCATCGCACATAAAACGTATAATTGCATTGTATTTCATAAATCGCAGCGGAAAACTAAAACAATCTTTCATTTCCATGTAAATGCTTTTGCAAGTTAATACAACATTCATTGCAAAATAGCTTGTTCACATTACAATGCAAAAACATTAATCCAAAGAATGCCATCCCAAAAGAGCTGAGTAGCTTCACGGTGTGCCATCCTCAGCATACATTACCTGCCCCAACTGGAAAACAAATAAAAAGTTAGCGTTGCTCAGTGAGTTCTGGTTTTATTACAAAACATACTTTACTTTCATATAAAACCATTCGTTACTTTTACATGATCACACATCGTACGTACATAGATAATTTCATTATTATCTTCTTCATTCATTCATTCGTTCATTCGTTCTTTATGACTTTACTTGCGCATCGGACATCATCCATACCAATACCATGTGCTACACCCTAGTTAGTCGTAGCTACCGGGCCGAATTCAATAAATGAACAGCTAAACGTATGCCACGGTACTAGGAGTAACCATTAGTCTTAGCTACTGGGCCGAAGTCAATAAATGAACAGCTAAACGTATGCTAGGGGTGAGCGGTAGAGGTTCTACATTAAGGGTCAATCATAAAGAAGGACTCGTTATCCGATGCGTGCAAGATGTTTCATTCGTTCATTAATGCATGCATTCAACATGGTGTTCCTCTTTCATTTTCTTTCACTTTACGTTACATAATACTTGTTCATCCTTATCATAACACGTAAAGTTATGGGAAAGATAAACATACATCATAATAAGGACCATAACACACACAGTCTCATTATCATACAGGGCAACACCATACATACATAAGGTGCATAAACTTGCAACATCATCATCATGCCCAACATGCTTTTAAGGCCTCAAGCGTCATCTTACATGCTCTTATGGGGACCTTTACGTCAAAACTTACATCTGCACTTTCCCCCGAAAGTCAGAAGTCATTCTATACCTTCCTCGGGTACAAAAGCCCTGTTCGGGCGTATGGACACCCTTCAGTCGCATTGCCTCCATGCGACTGAACATCATAGGATGAACTAATACGGATGAACACCTATGCGTATGAACATCCATCGTGTGAAGGGACGATACAGATGGACCTCATGCGAATGGGATTAATGCGGATGAGCACTTATGCGACTGGACCTTCAGTCGCACGACCTCCATGTGACTGGCCATTCAATCGTGTGAATGGACCTTCATCGTGCGAATGGACCTTCAATCGTGCGAATGGACCCCAATAGCACCCTAATTGCCGTATGGCCTCCATTCGGCCTCCATCGGTCGCCTAGCCCTAACTGATGCAGAATGCAGTTCATCCCGACTGCAGCCGAGGGTTTTCGGCCTCCAAACTCATCTAAACCCATTTTAAGCCTAAATCGACCATCCTAAACCTTAGGAATGCATACCATAACACCATACAAGCACACACACGCCCGGAACATACACGAAACGCATCACACACATCACACCCAAATGGGTCAACACATACACATACAAAAACGGGTTTTTATGCTTTCCAGCCCCAAAATCGTTTGAAAACAAGTAAAAGTGGGGTTCTAGAACTCACACAAATGAGCACAACGTTAGGGCTTCGATTTGGCTTGCTTCACGACGATTTTGGCGACCCGACCGACCCGACCGACACTTTTCCTCTTTTTCTCTTCTTTCTCTCTTCTCCCCTTCTTTGGCTGATTTGTGAGTGTGGGGGGAGAGGGTAAGGGCTGCCCTCTCCCTTATATACTTCCCCTCACCCGACTTTCTTCCGTTGGCGAGTTTGGTCCCTCGACTTTTGGACTTTATTTTCTTTTCTTTCTTCACCGGCTTCAAAATAATAAATATTCGGGTGTTACAAGTCCACCCCCTTAAATAGGTTTCGTCCCCGAAACCTGTTATTCGTCGAACAAACGTGGGTAATGCTGTCTCATTTCTTCCACAGTCTCCCACGTTGACTCAGATCCCTTCCTGTGCTTCCACTGTACACGCACAAGAGGAACCACTTTATTCCTTAGCCTCTTCTCCTTTCGGTCGATGATTGCCACTGGTTGCTCCATATAATTGAGCCGTTCATTTATTTCAATGTCCTCCAGTGGAACAATCATGTCTTCATCAGCTATACACTTTCTCACATGAGATACATGGAATGTCGGGTGAATCCCACTTAACTCATCTGGCAACTCCAATCTATAGGCCACCTCCCTACTCGAGCAATGATTCGGAAGGGCCTATATATCTTGGCTCAACTTGCCCCGCTTTCTGAATCTGATAATACCCTTCCAAGGTGAGACCTTCAACATAACCCGGTCACCCACCTGGAACTCAATTGGCCTATGTCGCTTATCGGCATACGACTTCTGTCTATCTTTGGCTGCCTTCATGAAGGTTTTAATCTTTTCAAGCTTCTCGTCGTAGCCTCAATTATCTCGACGCTCCCCAATTCCTTCCGACTAATATCACCCCAACAAACGGGTGTTCTGCATCTCCTACCGTATACATCTCATATGGCGGCATACCAATGCTGGCATGATAGCTGTTGTTGTAGGAGAATTCAGCTAACGGTAAGTGGTCATCCCAACTTCCACCAAAATCGATCACACATCCCGAGAGCATGTCTTCCAGTGTCTGAATTGTCCTTTCTGACTGACCATCGGTTTGGGGATGATAAGCCGTGCTAATATGTAACCTCGTCACCATAACGTCATGGAATTTCTTCCAAATTTAGATGTAAACCGAGTGTCGCGATCAGACACAATAGACACCGAATACCATGACGAGCTACAATTTCCTTGATGAACAGATCAGCCAACCTCTCAGATGAATACGTCTCGCAGATCGGTAGAAAGTGAGCGCTCTTCGTCGGACGATCAACTATCACCCATATAGCATCGTACCCTTTCGGGGTACGCGGCAGCTTTGTAATGAAATCCATGGTGATGTGTGTGACATCCGTCACCTTAAGGTCCGTCGAACGACATAAATAACATAGAAATATTTTAATTATTCTTCCTTTTCTTCATGAACTCCTGCTTTACGGAATCATGTCTGCTTATTTTTCCCTTGTGCCTGTACTTCCTTCGAGAACATGTGTTAAGCATAAAACTTTTATAAATTTCATCACCATTACCACCAAATATATCATTTTTAATTTCTACCATTGTCAAGAATAAAACCATTTTAGGCTATCAAATGCCATTAAACACGCTTTTAACCGTAATATAACGAACATTTTTAAGATCGTAATCAACCGAAACAAATTTTTGGGAAACTCGAGGGTTAAGTGCAGGGACTAAACTTGTAATTTTGCAAACCTGGCTGGGTATATAAACCCCATTCCCAGCCATTTATCCTCATCTTCATCTTCTTCACCTTCAACATTTTCTCCACTTTCTCTCTCGATCTAGCACCAAAATCGTCACGTTTGTCGCGTTTTCACTGCCAAATCTTGGTTATCATTGTGTATACGCGTTCCTAGCAGGTAGACAACCTTGTTCAACCCGTTTTTGGTTGGGTTTTACTGCTGCGTTTTCTAGGGTTTCGGGTGCTCGGGTTCATCCGAGCACATGAGGTCGAGTGGGTGCGTGTGAGGTCCTTCTGCTTGTGTTTCATGTTTGTGTATGTTTGTTGAGTGTTTCTGGAAGTCCTCGTGGTATAAAACCCGCGTTAGAGCAGCTCGGGGGCTGCTCAGCCCGACCACAGTCGCGATTCTGCAGTTCGGGCGACTGGGTCTGTCATGCGATTGAGCCGTGCGACTGAGTGAGTCGTGTGACTGAATCATGCGTCTAAGTCAATCGTGCGACTAAGTTGTGCGACTAGGCAGGTCGTGCGACATAGTCGTGCGACAGGGTGTCTGTATGCGATTAAGTCATGCGTGTGGATGATTGTGTGCGATTGAGTCAGGTGACCGACTGACTGTATGCGATTGTGCGTGTTTCGCACGACTGGAGTCCAATCGCACGAATGCAGGTTCAATCGCACCAAAGTAGCTAATTCGCACGATTGAGGGTTGATTCGTGCGCATGGAGGTTGGGTCGTGCGAATGTGTGTGTTGTGTGGTGCGACTGAGTCCAATCGCACGAATGAAGGTTCAATCGCACGAAAGTAGCTAATTCGCACGATTGAAGGTTGATTCGTATGAATGGAACGTGGGTCGAGCGTCTAGCCCTGTTGTGTGACTGATGATGAGTGTGAATTTCCCTTGAACGTCTGATGATGATAAGGCAACATCAGTAAAAGTGTCATTGCTTGACCCCAAAGATTAAGGTCAACGCTATAAACATTCACATACTATTTCAATTGAAATAAACCTAACATTTTACAATTACCGACAACCCATTTGAAACTACAAATACTTAACAAGTGTCATCTTTCATAACAATGAGATCTTTACAAGGATGTCATAAGCAATGACGACTACTCGTAGTACTTGGATCTACATAAGATCTAATACGCGTGTCTGCTTGTGTGTGTGTGCCACCCACGACCGAACCGATACAACCCAAACCAACCAAACATTAATGTACGCTTTATACATGTCATTAATGCTTGACCATAACTGTCAATAGGTGTTTGACCGATCATTGCATTCAACTGTTGGAAATCTCGACCTTTCATACTTACCACTTAACATGTGAGTTTCGTGGCCCCTTTTATGCTTATACTATTTTACAAACATTTACAAACATGGGGGAAAAGTATGCTCGCCCATTTTCTATGCTGTACAACATACATACAATTTTCATACAAGGAATCAACGTGATACTATGTTTCAAGTACTTATCTCATACATGCTTGGGTGTGTTGGGTGGTTCTATCTTTGCAACTATTTAATTCCAGTTTGGGAACCGACGGTTAGGTATTGGTAGTACTACTGGGTTGACACCCCCACCCTCGTGTTGGTATACTAGTTAGTACCAACAATAGCCAAGTACGGGTCTTGGGTGAATATACGTCGACAATTTCTTTGTGTACGTCGCTAGGTTTGGTTGCAAAGCTCATGTCATGTGATTTTACTTGTGTATATAACTGTATTCACGGTATTCCATATCATTTACTTTATACAACATCACATACTTTTGTATTACTTAAACCTACGAGCTCACCAACAAATTTGTTGACCATTTTGAGCATATCAGGTTCTAGGTGTGCTGCCTTAGTGGAGACCCTAGGATGCATTTTTTGGACTAAACATGTTTGACAAACAGTTACTTTGAACAATGTTGAACTGTGTAAACAATTACAATCTTTTGAAACTTGTTCCCGGGTTGTGGGAATTTACATTACAATTTCATCTTTATGTGATCATGTGAATCGTTTATCCTGTATGCATATGGCTATGTTGTCGTGAACAACGACTATACACGACACAAGTCCCCTTGTTGTCAGGTGTCGTCATGACACGCTCGTCATCATTTTTATTATTGCATCTCTATCGCTTACCATGTGTTATGACGATTCCCGTCTTGTCGCAACCCCGTGTTCCGCTCTTAGCGGGGGTGTGACAATGTGCTCCCACTTCCATTCCGGTATATCCAAAGGTTGGATCTTCCCATACGGCTTTTGGTGCTCGGCCTTCACCTGTAAGCAAGTAAGGCACTTACTCACATACTCCACCACGTCGCGCTTCATACCCAGCCACCAATAATCTTTCTTCATATCATGGTACATTTTCGTGGCACCAGGATGAATGGAGTATCGAGTCTTGTGAGCTTCATCCATTATCTTCACCCGTAGATCCCCAAAACGAGGAATCCACGCACGACCGAATCGAGTTCTAACACCGAGTGTGTTTTCACCCAATTCCCCAACCAGACCTCTCATTCTTTCCGAATTAAGATCATCTTCTTTCAATGCCTCATCTTGAATCTCCTTAACTTGCTTCATCACATCAGAGGTCATGATTAATTGATAAGCTTTCACCCGAATCGGTTCGGGCCTTTCCTTTCGACTAAGGGCATCCTCCACCACATTAGCTTTGCCCGGATGGTAATGGACCTCGCAATCATAATCCTTTATAAGCTCCAACCATCGCCTCTGCCTCATGTTCAGGTCTTTTTGCTTGAAGAAGTACTTCAGACTCTTGTGGTCAGTGAATATGGTGCACTTCGTCCCATAGAGATAGTGCCTGCAAATCATTAACGCAAAGACCACGACTGCTAGCTCCAAGTCATGAGTGGGATAATTAACCTCATGAACTTTCAACTGTCGGGATGCATAGGCTATAACCTTCCCTCTCTACATTAACACACACCCCAACCCTGAGTAGGAAGCATCAGAATAAACCACCAGATCTTCGCTTCCATGGGGTAATGACAGAACAGGAGCTTGAGTTAGTCTTGCCTTCAGCTCTTCGAACGCCTTCTCTTGAGCTTGACCCCACACAAACTTCACATCCTTTCGGTTCAACTTAGTTAGTTGAGAGGCAATCTTAGAGAAGTCTTCGATGAATCTTCTATAGTAGCCCGCCAAGACCAAGAAACTACGGATCTCGGATGGTGTCTTTGGTGACCTCCACCATTATCCCGTCAGGATTCACCACATGACCCAAAAACTGAACTTCGCGCAACCAGAACGCGCACTTGGAGAATTTAGCATACAATTCCTCCCTTCTCAGCGTCTCCAGAACCTCCTGAATGTGACCGGCATGCTCAATCTCGCTCTTCGAATAAATCAGGATATCATCAATAAACACAATCACTGATTTATCCAACATAGGCCCACACACACAGTTCATCAGATCCATAAAAGCAGCTGGCGCGTTGGTCAAACCAAAGGACATGACAAGAAACTCATAATGACCATAGCGCGTGCGGAAAGCTGTTTTAGGGATATCTTGTTCCTTCACCTTCAACTGATGATAGCCAGACCGAAGATCTATTCTAAAAAACCAACTGGCACCCTGAAGCTGATCGAACAAATCATCTATCCTCGGTAAGGGGTATCGGTTCTTCACTGTCAACTTGTTCAGCTCGCGGTAGTCAATGCACATCCTCATACTACCATCCTTCTTCTTTACAAAAGGATCGGAGCACCCCATGGAGAGATACTCGGTCTAATGAACCCCTTATCAAGCAACTCTTGCAACTGTTCCATCAACTCTTTCATCTCCGTCAGAGCTAACTGATATGGTGCCTTGGCAACAGGTTGGGCACCCGGTATCAGATCAATCTGAAATTCAATTTCTCTGTCAGGTGGTACCCCTGGTAAGTCTTCGGGGAACACGTCTGGAAAGTCACACACAACCGGTACATCAGGCAGTTGTGGTGTTGGTGCATCTACATCCTTTACATCAGCTAAGTAGGCGCTACATCCACGCCTCATACAATTTCCCGCTACTGCCATTGAGATCACCTTCGGGATCGTCGTGACTCGATCACCATAAACCGTTACCAAACTTCTGTTAGGCGCTGTCAACCGAATCATCTTCTTGCGACACACAATGTTCGCCTCAAAGTCCGCCAACCAATCCATCCCAAGAACCAAATCAAAACCACCCAAGGTCATCACAAACGGTCTAACAGGAAACTTATGACCCTCAAGTTCCACATCACAATTCTCTATTATCTCAGAAATCCTGGTAGACTTACCTGTGGCAGTTTCTACATCATTGGGCGCATCAACACGTCTACTACTAGTAGGCAGCTTAGCACAGAAAGTAGCAGAAATAAAACTCCTACTAGCACTAGAATCAAATAGCACAGAAGCTAAGGTTTGGTTCACCAGAAACGTACGGACACGACATCAGGGTCTGTCCTAGCTTCCTCCTGTGTCGTAGTGAATGCCCTGGCGCTCGCCCTTGGTCTTCACCTCCGTCTTCCTCACCCCTGAACCCTCAGTCCTCGACTTCTTACAATCTCTGCTCATATGACCAGTTTCCCACAGTTAAAACATTTGCCCGACAGGCAATCCTTCGCCATACGCCCTGTCTTCCCACATTTGAAGCACACGTTCAAACCCAGTCTACATTCTCCCGCATGCTCCTTTCCACACTTACCACACCTCCTCGATCCCACTCCCGATGTGGCCACACGACGGTCATCCACCCGTGCCTTTTTGTTACCGTCGAGGCATCACCCCGACCA